>OMKY01062119.1:0-10084 GCA_900302395.1 Bregmaceros cantori | reverse complement strand
CCTGAACCAGTTCGGAACACAACAATTTTGTTCGTTCTTAAAGTTCCTCATATTGTGCAAAATTAAGTTTAGATATAGTTTATACAAAATATATTTGGTCGACTAACATTAAAAGGGGGTTTAAAACGTCTTTACATTCACTTCCTCATCTGTCCACATGACGGAGCCCCAGATGCATGGAGCTTGATGACTGACAGTGAAAGTTGGATGCATGCACAACCGGAAATAGTCTCCCAGACATAGGAAATGTTCAAATATATAGGGAACAGAAAAAAACGTTTTTAACCGGTTTTGTGGATTTCATAATCTTCCGTTTCTGTTCCGGAACATTTGAATACGTCTTTCTTCGTTTCCGTTTCCGCTCCTCGTAAATTTCCATAAATTTCCGTTCGTTTCCGGTTTTCGTTTTCATTCCTTGAATCGGTTCGGAGCCCTGCCAGTAACAGTGCAACACTAATAATAACCTGCAAATTGTACTCTCCTTTTCCTGACAATACTCGACACTGGTGAGAGATTGCGGTAGATTTCATAATTCCGTTGGATGACATTTTCAAGAATGATAAAAAAAGAGCCAGAATATGAGAGTAATTGAGCGCATGTGTACACAACCTTATACGCGTTTGCTTTCCCCAGCAAGTACTGGGTCACATAAGACTACACCGTGTCATAGTGGACGACTTCAGAATGGATTGGTCAAAATCAATCTTCAATTGTCATAATCAAACAGTCAAACAGCGCAATCTATTAGAAATACGACTTCAATTACAACTCAAAAAGTTTCCATCGATTTCATTGATTCATTTTTGCTGGACTCTCCCAATACCCCACATAGACCCAACAGACGCAATAGTTGCAGTTGTATGCCAAAAGTGTACCACTAATCAAATAGTAGAGTACGACCGTTTCAGTTCTAATCTTGTGTGATTTGGTGCCTGTGTAATGGGGGTGGAACTAAGCATTTCAAATTTGCATACGCAGTGATTGGACCGACAGTAATACAGCTACACAGCTGCAAACATCGACTGCTTAAATACCTGTCGGCGCTGGACACTCGGGAAGGTAGTGGTGTTCGAACCCATACGACCTCCCGCCATCCTTTGCGCTCGCTCTCCGCCCAGTTTTTTGGTGTTGCATCGTGAACTTTATTGGCAGCAACCTCCGATTCGTCTCACACCCGCCACAGCTGGATATGCTAGATAGTCGCCGGAGTTCGCCCTGTGGCGCAGCGGGCAAGACCACTGCTCCAGGCCAGTCCCATGCATATAGTCTTGTTGCTGTACTGTGCGTTCGCTCGTCTCATCCCCCTTTCACACTAGCAACTCTTTCAGGGGAGGGCGATGTGCTATTTATGATCCTGTAGCTTCTTTGGACCTGATGAATTAGAGTTAGTTAATAATAATTATAATGGCTGTGTCCGAATTCGTTCCCTACACCCTATATAGTCCACTCACTTATAGTACACTTAACAGCTTCGGCCAAGATTTCAGACAATAGAGTCGGTACCGCCAAAATTATTATTAAGTATAATTATAAAATTGTATACCATATAATAATAATATGACAATAAGTATGATTCATTTCTTTGCCGATTATCAATTATTAGATTAGTTGTCGATTAATTTCATAGTCGATTAATCACCGATTAATCGACTAATAGTCGCAGCCCTAAATGTAATACCTGTCTGTACATTTTAAATTCGGGTGTTGTAGTTAACGTGTTGTTCCCAGGCTGTCCGCTGGGGGGCGCAGCGCGGCAACCGCACAGGAGGACCACTGCGCGGCCAGCTCTTCACAGCTCCGCGTTAACTAGTGGAGTTAACCAGCGCTAACCAGGGGGGAAGAATGTGCTCCAAGGTTAACTGGTTAATAACCAGTTACCTCGGCTCTGAGCTGCGGGCACAGTGAGCGGGTTAACGAGGGCGTTAATCCCCGGCTCCAGTCAATCAGCGGAGCGAGGGGGCGGCCCGGGGAGCTAACGCTAACCTTTACTAACAGTCTCCCGTCAGGAGACGCCGCTTTATTACTTTTTAAATGTATTTCAATATGAGTTAACGTTTTTAACGAGTTGTTTTTATTGTTAGTTTGCTGTGTGTTCAGTACCTGCCGTTAGTGCCGCTGCGCGCCCGCTGGAAGCATCACAACAAAAACAATGGACCTCAGTCTGTCTCTATGGAGGGACCATGGAGGTATAACAGCCGCAGGGGGCGGAGAGAGTGAGACGGCAGGGGCACTTCCTGTTTGTCATTAACTTCCGGTTAGCACCGAGGTCGTTACCGCCGCCCCGTGGACTTGACACGCACTGCGTGGATGAAAGGAAACCAATTACTGCATTACACAGATTTTTGTTGTTGTTGTTGCTATATTGACACCACAGAAGGCAAAAGTACCCACATTTCTTACTTGAGTAAGAGTAAAATACATTTGTAAAAAAAAAAAAAACTTAAGTAAGACTACATAGTCTTCTTCTTCTTCTCAATTATCCTGCTTTGTCCCAGTCACTTGGGGTCAGCAGCTTGGGTCAGTCTCTTCCACTTGTCTCTATCCAGAGCATCTGCTGGTTCCACTCCCTTCTGTGTCATGTCTGCCTTTATGCATTCCTCCCAGGGAGTAAGACTACACAGTACTGATCCAAATATCTACTTGAGTAAAACAAAGAGTACAGGCTGAGAAATGTACTCAAAAACTATTTTTGAAAGTATAAAGTACAAAGTAAGAAAATACATTTGTATATAAAATGTGCTTTTTCAATGCTAGTTTTACAATGTTTGAACGTTTGAATAAATAGCTAAAAACCTAGCCTAACAAATTGACTTAAGGTTCATAAATCCCACTGCCGGGCATTGAAATTTCATTGCCATAAGCCCAACTCTTAATAACACAAAGAACAGTAACTATACATATTCCTACCCCCTACCATCGGTGCGCAAAAAAGTAACGATCCTGTTTTGGGAAAAGTAAGGAGTAGAAGTTGACTGAATAAAAGTAAGAAGTCATCCGAGAAAAAAGTACTTCTAAAGGTACAGATACATGAAAAAAAACTACTCAAGAACAGTACTTTTGTTTGTACTTTACTTACAACACTGAGTGACACAGACAAGATACAACATATATGGCAATACATGTGAAAAATAAATCGACAGAGAGACAGCAAATAAAATAAAAATGAATTAAAATAAAGTATTACACATGGAATTGCATTATACCTGGCTCGCTGGAACAAAATCTTCCTTGCAAGTCGCAGGCACAGTGAAGCAGCAACTTATTAAAATATATATTTATTGTTCATTCATAGAATGAGGGTTAATTACTAGTGCAATGGAAGCACCCCAAGCAGACCTCTGGCTCTGAAATCGACATAAACCGAGTCGAAAGTAGCGATACATCATCCTACGGAAGGACTAACCACAAATCATGAAAATGTTAATGACGCATTTTAATCGTATTACCAAAATGTATGTATAAAACATATATGTATTGTTTACAATCAATATAAAATGTAATAAAAGTTGAACCTCAGAATTTTTATTAAATCCTGGGAGTGTGAGGCGCAGACATGCACAATAATATTTGGGTGTGGAGCAACACGACGCAAGTTTCCACCATCACTTTTTGAAGACGCAGTGGATGTGTGTTACCAAGGAATAGATAGACATGTTGTACACACAGCAAGGTGAACTGATATTGATATTGATATTTCGTTGAACTTTGAACGAAATTACCCGTCAAAAAAAGAACGTTGACATCTTGCCTCACCCTACGTACACGCACTCCTGGTGTCTCTATAGACACGTTTTTGACCCGTTTCCAGCTATCTTAATTACCCCATTTATTCTCATCACTTCCAGTGCCATTTATTGAGCAGCACACACCTACCGCGTTATTTTAAACGGGTGGTGGTAACTTGCGCTGTGCACACCCAAATGCTCACAGTAGCCGACGTACTGTGGGCGAGTGGTTCGCGCCAGTGGACCTCAAGGATGCATATTTTCATGTGCCAAAAGGGGCACCATTTCATGCTAGAGATACCATGTTGTCATGTAGTGGTGCGTACCGACAACACGACGGTGGTGCATTACATAAACCACCAAGGAGGCGTTAGATCGGAACAACTGCTGAATGTGGCTCGCGAGCTCTTGGAGTGGGCAGAGCCACGGCTAGCCAGCTTACGGGCGGGCTACTTCCCAGGAATCGGCAACGTGGCTGCGGATCTGCCGTGTCGAGGAGGGCCACCTCTGGCAGAAGTTCGGACAGGCATCAGTGGACCTGTACGCAACGGCGGAGACGGCTCATTGTACCCGATGGTTCTCTTGTCATCCGGAACCCGGGTCAATGGGCAGCGATGCGCTGCCTCACGAGTGGCCACGGGAACTGATAGGAGCAATGCTTCAGCGAGTGAAGGACGAGGCTCACGGGGTCTTGCTGGTGGCTCCATAAAGGCCAGCGACAGCCTGGTTCCCGCTGATGTCCCGGCTGAGCCAGGGGAGGCATTGGCCCCTTCCGGAGTGCAAGGACTTCTTGATGCAGATGGGGGGGGGGTCCGATATGGAACCCACATCCGCAACGTTTGCAGCTGGCGATCTGGACAAATGAAGTATCATTCGTTGCCGGCGAATGTACTGGACACCATCTTGCAATCGTGAGCCGAGGGGACACGACAACAGTAAGAGGGCATTACTTTGAAGCATGGTATACAGACCAGAAGGAGGAACCGACGACCTGTTCTCTGCAAAGTCTTGTCATTCCTTCAGATGCTACTGGAGAAGCGACAGAAACTGTCTACTTTGCGGGGCTATGTAGCAGCCTTGTCTTTTTACCACAATGCCATCGATGGAGGATCACTTGGGAGTCACCAGCTGGTTGGACAATTCTTGAGAGGAGCACGGAGGAAATTACCAAGAAGTAATATTGGCACTCTGATGTGGGATCGTGCTGGATGCAATAGCGTGTCCGCCATTTGAGCTGATGGCTAGTGTGGATCTGAAGTGGGTGTCACTCAAGACAGAGTTTTTGCTCGCAATAACCTTGGCAAAGTGAACTACACGCACTGTCAGTTAACGCCAATTGTGTGCGCTGGCACCCGGGCGGAGAGTTGGTGGAACAGTGGCCCAATACTGCATTTCTCCCGAAGGTTCTCCCTCTAACGCATGATTACATTAGTTAGGTGGCCTGAAAACGAAACTGTTTGTCCTCTGAGGGCACTTACTATATGTGACAGCGACACAGAGTCTCCGACGCACAGAGCAGTCGTTTGTGTGCCATGGACAACTGAAGCGCGGCCCTGACATTGACAAAGCAGAGTTTGGCCCTCTGGATTGTGGACGACATTTCTGCGGCTTATGAAGAAGCAGAAATTCCACTGGCTGGAAGGGTAACGGCTCACACCACACGTGGCGTAGCTTACCTCTTACGCTACACTACGAGGTGGGTCCCTACAAGATATCTGTGCAGCAGCAGCATCGACATCCGATACCAAGTTAGCTAAATACTACAGACTCAACGTCGCAGAGCCGCCTCCGCTGGGGGTCCGACGTCAAAGAATTGAGGCATGTGCATGTCGGCAAGTGACATTGCTGCGATACGGCACATCCACAAAGATGATGACGGCTTGGAGTAAGCAAAATAGAACATTGCGTTACGTATGCAACGCCGGTTCTATGAGCGACGGAAAGCCATCATCAGGAATCACGTCACCTGCCACAGTATGGGGTTCGCAAACATCTATACTGAAGAGGCTTTGCGATCATAGACGGGCGCTTTGAGGGTCCATGCAGGGCAGGCCATAGCCCGGCCAATCAAAATGCAACATTGCCGTTTCGCCTGACACGACAGGCTACATTCACAAGATGACAGCTATCCGTCGCTCATCGAGCCGGCGTTACATACATAACGCAAGTTTTCAGTCGTCCATTCTTCCTTCACCTTACGGCGGTTATTCGACCTCTAAGACCCAAACATTAGCAAGCAGGCAAAAATGAGAGAGAGGCATAATGGATTTCCAAAACATGTCTGTGTTTACTGTTTTGTTCATGTTTCCCCATCGAGTGAGCCAGACAGAACGGCAGCAAGGCACGAGAAGCAACAGCACAGCGTTAAACCGATTACTATAGTATGGGCCAGTTCCAGAAAAACAAAAACAAATTAAGAACAACTTTCAAATAATAGTCAGAAATAACACGCTCAATTGATGTCCTGTCAGAAATAACACGCTCAATTGATGTCCTGAACAATAACATTTTGATTTGTTTTGTAATACATTCTACGTCAGGGTTGGGAAGTGGTTACTTCTGGATTATTTTTTTTACAGTTACAACATACTCATCAAAAAAATTCTAATCAGTAAGTAATCCCGCTATCCCATTTTAAAAGTAACGAAAAGAATTACATTCCATTACTTTTAGAATCCTAAAATAAATGTCATGGAAGAAAAGATTTTTAACTTGTGTCATTGGGGTGTCACATGGCAGCAACTGTGGTTCCTTATGAAAGGGATTCTGCCTCATGCATGCACATTACAGGTTACAACAATGGCCTCGGAACGATTAGGAAAATAACCCCTTATTTCAGTCAAATGGAACTAACCTGATTACATATGTTAATATGTAAGTGTAAGGAACTAAGGTTACTAATTTTTGTAATTAGATTACTGTAAATCGGATTACATGTAATCCATTACTAGCCAACACTGTGCGTTTATGACCGGAAAATGAAGTGATTCTGATTGCTATTAAATAAATTAAACAAAAACACATCAACACAAAGTCGTCTAATAGGGGATCAATTCAATTTAAATAATTCAATTTAAATAATTTAAACAAGCCTTAAATCAAATGATTTAAACAAACTACTTAAATCTGTCTGCAATAAAGCTAAAGCTCTATTTTTACCATGGAGGATCCAGACATTTTTAATGGTTGGTGTAATCAAAGTTTCACGACAAGATAACACGACAATTTTACGGTACGCCCATTACCATGCAATTAACTGGTACCTACAAGGTAGCAACATTTACCGAGTAATTACATGGTAGCTATGATGCTACTACCAGGTTATTACTTTTACCAATTAATATCTTGAAAACCATCAGGATATCACCTAGTAACTACAAGGTACTAGTATTTACAGTACAATATCCCAAATGGCTGTCAGGATATGAATTAGTAATTGGCAAGTAATAACTTGCTAGAAACATGATAGCTACCAAGTAATTACTCGATACATTTTGATGAGTATCTTGTAGTTACCAAGTAATTACCAGTTAATTACATGGTAATAAGCATATGGTAAAATAAAGCATTACCAGCAATTCTAATTTCTGAGATGAGAAACTTTTGTAAATTGTGTGCATAATAGAAACACGTTTTCTTTTTCTCAAGAAATGCAATCAAAAAACAAATGGTATAAGAATAGCGTTTGAGTGCCGGCTCTGTCGTGCAGTCGGTAAGACACCCAAATTCAAGCCTGGCGAGCCAGAACCAACGCATCGCACATCGCTTGCATTGGGTCTGGTAAAATCAGGGTTGGAAAATGTAAAAAAAAAAAAAAAAAATGGTGTCAATCAAATAGTTTTATCCAATCACAGCGCAGTAGGTGGGCAAGCGGCATGGAGGCGTGACAACCAAACTCTGCCCACGTCTCGCGTAGCCCGTACAAACTCCGCCCCACGTCCACGCTGGTCGATTTTCCCAGACCCAATGCAAGCGTCTAGCGATGTGCGATGTGTGGACGATGCGTTGGCTCGCCAGGCTACCCGAATCCAGCACATCAATGGCGCCTGTGACTTAGTTCACAGGTACAGGCAGCGTCACAAGTTCCCCTCCCCTTCTCGACATTTCTGTAAGGTCTTCCCCCCGATCTCTCTCATTCCACTTTCACCGTAACCAGAATGAAATGAGAGAATAACTTAAAAACGAAACAACTGTAGTTTATGGCAAATCATGTTAGAAAAAAAAAACTTGAATCAAATAATTCCTAATAATAGCGCCTTCCCAACGCCGAGTTATGTCACGGACGTGATCTCAAGGATGTGAAAGTAAGTGCTTTTCATCTTTGAACCCCATTTCAACCTCGGCTGTCCATGGTGTGGACTACTTTCAAACTTGTGTTGATGCTTCGGTGTCCGGTGTGCCTTGCAGAAGAGAGATGGTGGTCTTCAAGCGTTGATGCCCTCTGTGTCCGTTGTGGGTTGGCGTTAGATCGGATACCTCTGCATTTAAAGGTCCGGTGCGTTTAGTCTACTTCAAAATGCATTCCGACCCACTTGAGGCAGATCCGGTGTGCACATGAGCACTTTTGAATTTCATTGTAAACCAAGTATGAATATATCGGTAATCTAACTCGTTACATGCTTCAATCAGTAATCCATTAAAAGAACTGATTACATTTTAATGACAATAACAAGTAACCTAATGGGAGTACAGTTAAAAGTAACGATACCCAACTGGGGTTATGGTTAGGATGGCGATGGCAAATAACTAATTACAAATACAATAGCACTATACTTAAGTACTTTTAGAAGTATTTATTGCTCTGACAACTTTTTACTTGCACTCAGTACATTTTAAACACAAATATAAGTACTTTCTACTTCTTACTTTCCAAAAACAGACTTGTTTTCATAAACTGTATAAATATACTCCAATTTGTTTGTACGACGACACTGAGCTCCAAGAATTATTAACATTAGGTAATTACGCCTGTTGATGTCAATACCACTGCATAAATGTGACTAATTGTACAATATGTATCTTTAGACTAATAACAATTTCCTGACATAAGCGGCTATTTTTTTTACTTATATACTAATGTACATAATACTGATATTATAGAATATCAGTATTTTGTAAACTTACTGAAATTTGACTTTTACTCAAGTAAAAAAAAACTGGGTACTTTTTCTGTCTCAAATGAAAAAGGGATAGGGTTAGGATCAGGAGAAGAGGGGATGGATCGTTTTTGAGAGTCGCACACCAACCACAGGACCTTTAAACGCCATAAGTGTCCGATCTAACACCAAGCGGCAGCCGAGAGATGGAGTCTTCTTCAGGCCTTCATCAGAGCGCTGACCACGGCGCGTGCGTTGAGGCTGCGCAGGTCGTTGTACGTCTGGCCGGTGCCCACGAACACGATGGGCTGGCCTGTGGTGTAGGTCATGGAGATGGCCGCTCCCACCTGGAAACACATTCATCCGCCATCAATAGAAGAGTTCGGCGGGTGCTTCCGGTTAGGCTGAACCAGGGCTTGAAAACGAAATTATTTTGAAAAAGTTCCGTTCCGAACGGTTCAGGCAGGCCTATGTTTAACGTTTTCGTTCTCTGAACGGTTCCGCCACCAAAATATTGATCCTGAACCGGTTCGGAACACAAAAATTCTGTTCGTTCTTAAAGTTCCTAATATTGTGCAATGTTAAAATTAGGTACAGTTTACACAAAATATATTTGGTGGACTTCAATGCAACTGTATTAACGTGAAAACCATGTTTAAAACGCCATTACATTCACTTCCTCGTCTGTCCACAAGATGGAGCCCAAGGTGCATTTGGACAGTAAAAGTGGACGGAAATAGACTCCCCAACATAGGAAATGTTGGAATATATAGAGAACAGAAAAAAACGTTTTTAACCGGTTTTGTGGATTTCATAATGTTCCGTTTCTGTTCCGGAACAATTGAAGAAATCTTTTTTCGTTTCCGTTTCCGTTCCTCGTAAAATTCAGCAAAATTCTGTTCGTTTCCGGTTTTGGTTTTCGTTCCCTGAACCGGTTCGGAGCCCTGATAGGGACCGCTTGTATTTATATAAAATCCCTGACATTGTTTTACCAACGGAAGGTTCAAACGCCATAGGCCAAGCCATAACCAGCAGCAGCATGTTGGAGACATCAAGTGATGGGCTTGGGGAAGGGGCTAGGTTAGGGGAAGTTACAGGTTGTTTAAGGGTTAGGGTAGGGGTTAACCCCCAAGACCCATAACTAATAGGTTAGGGGAAGTTACAGGTTGTTTAAGGGTTAGGGTAGGGGTTAACCCCCAAGACCCATAACTAATAGGTTAGGGGAAGTTACAGGTTGTTTAAGGGTTAGGGTAGGGGTTAACC
>OMKY01062117.1:0-12650 GCA_900302395.1 Bregmaceros cantori | reverse complement strand
TAAACACTCACACACACACATCCCTCTCAGGCTTTGGTTGAGATGCTTGTCGCATTTGCTGGGTACCCCGGGGAAATCTTAAATAAAACACATATATACACACACAGACAAACACACATGCACTCACATATATACAGTCATACACACACAGACATACACACATACATACACTCACATATATACAGTCACACACACACACACACACACACACATATATACATATACACAAACATATATACACACACACACACACACAACTCATACTATATATATGCATATATATATATTACACACACACACACACACACACACACACACATATGCACACATAACACATAACTCTCACACACACACACACACACACTAAAGACAAACTGTGACCAAGGTTCGTTGGTTGGGGGTCCCAGGGATTTTAGTTCTCCGTCCAGTTAATAGCCACACCGCCCCCTGGTAGTAAAGGTTTCCGTGTGGGAGTTTGTTTTACTCTCGGCCCGGTAGGCGGTAGCATCGCTCCCTCCTCACTCCTCCAGTCTCTCCTCGCACTCCTCCTCCCGCCGGGACCCCCACCCCATCCCCTATGCCGTAGTCACGTGACCCACCGCAGAGCACGGGTGAGAGACAGGGGAGAGAGAGAGAGAGAGAGAGAGAGAGAGAGAGAGAGAGAGAGAGAGAGAGAGAGAGAGAGAATTGGTGAGGGTAGGGCAGGCGAAGCCTCACAAATCACAGCCATTTAGCAGCGTGCGGAGAACCGACGAAGACGCTGCTTGGAGAATCGGAGCTCCCGACCGACCCCACACTCCATCGGGGGTGGGAATACAGTACCGGGGTCTTTCTGGATCATACCGGCGGATCACCTCGACACCCTGCTGGGAGAACACAGAGCGAGCCGTCGGATGAGAAATTAGCGCAACATGCCAGTCTTACTTCGCTCCGACCATGTGTCCCCCGTTTGCAAGGGTGGTGTCGGCGGCGGTGGAGACGACGACGACGGCTACGACTACTACCGGGGGCTGCTGCTGCTGCTGGGGGGCTGCCGTGATGTTGCCCGCATCCACACGGGATTGGGTCTGGAGTGGCCCCGGTATCATGGGCATGGAATTGCAAAGGAGCGCTCGTAGAGACACGACCCGACCGTTATCTCACCGAGACGGCACTGGATTGTTCCTTACGGTTCTGTTTTGATTGGGGGAACCTGACGGAATGTTGCTGGAAATTGTTGCTGTAGTGGTTGGGGGACCTGTCGAAATAAATCTGAGAACTATGGTCCCTTTAGTTTAATTTATTCTGGCACATTCCAAGTGGAGAACATGATACAAGCAGGTCTTGTTCTACTCAATTATAATAATCACCTCAGCGTGACGCGTAGTCGTAATCATAAACGCGTTAACTTTCGGTCCCCCTGAACGTTCTCACGTTGATATAGTAAATATAAACCGTTTTTCTCTTGGACTCGGCACAAAGGATCGACGGGAGCGTTTCCACCATGAAGATCGCGCTGGCCAACGCATTCGCTCTGCTCTTTTTGTGCACTTGTCTCAGCGTGTTTTACGCGTGGAGCGCCCTGCAGGACAGCCGGCTACTGACGGTGAACCGCTACTCTCGCTCCATCCCGCACCTCACCGGAGGGCCACCACCCACCGACCCCTCGCCGAAAACGTTCCGGGCCCTGCTGGCCGTGCCCGGCGTGGCATCATCGCGGTCGGGGCGGGGTGGGGTGTACAACCAGACTCGCCGCCTCATGCTGCACCGCACGGGGGATGATAATGGAGCCCTTGAGGAGAAGCGGCTGTCCCCGGTGGACGGCGCGGGCTTCTGGAGTGCGCACCTCGAGGAGGTGCTGCTGCCCGCGGGCTTCACCCGGCACCACGCGCGGGACTGGCGGGATAGGGCACGCGGGGAGCGGGTGGTGCGTCTGGAGCCGGGCTGCGGGAGGGCGTCCAACCAGCTCGCCACTTTCTCGGACGGCACCCGGGCGTGCGTGCGCTACGGGATCAATGCGGACCAGGTAGTCTAGTCTGTGTGTGTGTGTGTGTGTTTGTGTGTGTGTGTGTGTGTCTGTAGTGTCTGTTTACCACCAGAAATATTACTCAGCGATAGGGCTGGGTGATTAATCGATTTGAAATCGAAATCGGATTTCTCTGTTCAGAGGATGTCGAAAAAAAAAGGAAATCGTAAAATCTGATAGATTCCAATTAAGTCGTTTAATTTAAGCGTTCATACGGCAAAACTATGAATAAAGATTAACTTTTGTTAGGTCATGGGGTAGTGTGAAGTAGTTTTTTATTAGAGGTGCACCGATCCGATACTCAGATCGGTGATTGGGGGCCAATCGGACTTTTTTCCAAGGATCGGGACTCGTGATTTTGTCCCTATCAGGATGGGTAAATGAGCCGGGGAGCCATAATTTTTGAATGATTCAATTAGTCTTGGAATGTTTTTTTATTCCTTATATTCACTACATTGAATCGAAATCTAAAATCAAAATTTCAGCGACCTAAATAAGGATTAAATTTTTTGGGGAAAAATTGCACAGCCCTACTCAGAGATGTTTCTGTATTCTAGATTGTATAACTAACACAGACATTTTGTTTTTATAGAACATTGTTTCGAAGATGCCCCATTATCTCCTTGTGGGTGCACCGGACACGATGAAGAAAAAAAAAATCAAATTATTCTTCAAAATATTTGTATTTCATGTAGTAAATTTACAAACTGTGTTTCTTTAAACGACGTTCAACCACAGACATACAAAGAACACACCAAGTGACTGTACTACAGTGCCCACCCTAAATATGATTGCCATAATATTGGCCCATTATTTTGCAACTTCTGAAATCCCTATTTTCAGCTGAATTATGGGTCTTGGGGGTTAACCCCTACACTAACCCTTTCCCTTACCCCTACCATAACCCCTAAACGACCTGTAACTTCCCCTACCCTAAGCCCTACCCTAACCCCTAAACGGCCCATAATTTTTCTGAAAATAGCATTTTAATAACGATTTTGAAACAATAGGGATTTTCGGAACAAAGCTTGAAGTATGTCCCCGTCAAGCTTAGGTGTCCCACATTAGGGCAATCCACCCCATGTACTGTTATTAATTCAGAAAAATGCCCCTTTCTTTTACGGGGACCTTAATCCCCCTTTCTGAATGCTTCAATTAATGTCATCTTTTATTCTAGGTCCAAGGAGAAGTGCTGACCTACTGTCTGGCCACGCTGCTGGGCATCACCAACCTCCCGCCAGTCGCCCTGTCGCGGGTCGACGGGGCCGGCGAGCAGTGGGCGTCTGTCCGGCGCCACATGAACGGACTGCAGTGGAGCAACGGAGCAGTGGTGTCTCTCACTGAGTGGATCGCCAATCTCACCGGTGTCGTGACTCCAGCGCTACTCCGTCAAGACCGAGAGGGCGGGACGGCGGGGCTGCACCCGCGCAGCCCCGCACTGCTCAACAAGACGCGCGGAGAGCTGATGGAGCTGATGCAATGGAGCGACCTGATCTTGCTCGACTACCTGACGGCCAACTTCGACCGTTTGGTCAGCAACTTGTTCAGCCGTCAATGGGACGCGCACGTCATGGAGCGCGACACACACAACTTGCTTCGTGCACGCGGTGGCGACTTGCTCGTGTTTGTGGACAACGAGGCCGGCCTCGTGCACGGCTACCGCGTGCTGGCCACGTGGGAGAAGTTCCACGAAGCGGCGCTGCGCTCCGTGTGTGTCTTTCGCCGCCGCACGGCGCAGAGCATAGCCGCGCTTCACTCGCGACGCGACGCACGAGCGCGCTTGCTCGAGGAGTATCGGAGTATGGAGCCCGCGCTCGCACCTGTGCTTGGCTTCATGTCGGACGAGCACGCAGACTTGCTGCAGGCACGAATAGACGCCGTGCACGCGCACATTGCACAGTGCATGCAGGACGCACATGCGTAGCACTACTGAGATGGATGGAACACTTAATTCATACTCTTTTTTTTGGTGTTTCGTGAAGAAACGGGCAAGATTCATGGACACGCTGCCTACCTACGAGTCATGGCACACAGTGCTACTCGGACGCAGGCAATGGAATGGGCAGTACACTCGTGAACGCGAACACGAACGCAACACTGGCAGACGAGCGTGCGCACAACTGCTGTAGATGTGTGGTTGACACTGTGCTGCCAACCATGGCCACCAGGTGGCGCTGCAGCGGCATTTACAACATTGTGCATTGAATACTTAACCTACCTCTTGTATATGCATAGTTTGCCTATTCGTAAGTCTCCCAGGCGCGCACACACAGCGGTGGGACCAGGTCATTAGGCTGCACGGACTCGTATCCAGTCTCGAACTAGTCATAACGAACAGCATTTCCACAGTCAAGTCTGTAATTTGAAGTAGGGGTGCACCGATCACGTCTTTTTGGTCCCGATCCCGATCCTTTAATTTTAAGGATCAGCCAATCCCGATCTCCGGTATCGAGTCCCAATCCCCGAGTCCTGGTCCTGCAAAAATTGGTAGTACCCAAACTATATGGCACAGTTGTCAATTTAAATAATAGTCAAAGTAAATAAACACTCATTTGGGATGAAATCACGAGTCCCGATCCTTGGACAAAAGTCTGATCGGCCCCCGATCACCGATCTGAGGATCGGATCGGCGCACCACTAATTTGAAGATTCAATATTGAATTGTCATTTCAACATCATATTCACTTTATATTCACTTGACAGTAGTCACGCATGTGTTTCAAATATGTATTCATCAACAATATGCACAAAGGTAAATTCCTCTTGCGAACATATTCTTGGAAATGGGGGTCTGTCCATTAGCCTACTGATTTTTTAAAATTAAGTTATTTACGAGGCAGTCTTGCTATTTAACAATGAGAGTTACGTTACCGCAAGCAACCATGGTTGAAAAATAAATAGAACAATTTTTAATTTGTTTGAAGTTACATTACTCTTTAATATCTATGCCTTTTATGAATGATGAACGAGATTGTTCAGTCAGTTGCAAATGTGACTGAAAATGCTCAGTTTCTAGGTAGTTTATTTTTTATTTTTTTAACAAGCAACTGCTTGACAGCCGACGCGCCAAATGTTAACATGTACGTAGCATGTATATAAATATTAACATGTACGTAGCATGTAGAGCCCCGAGAAGTGGCGGCCAGTACCAACCTGCTAAGGTCACTTAAATAGAAATTAAACATACAATTTTTTTGAAAACTGATACAAGTACGAGTACAATCATTACACTACTCGCCGATACCGAGTACTACCGATACCCAATTTTTATTTTTTTTTATCGTTTCAGAAATTGCCCAAAAAAAACGCTGAAGCCTCTCTCGGCGGCACTCGGTGTGGTGCCGCACAAATACCGCTTTTTATGGAGCCGAAAGACGAAGCTCCGCTCGGGGTAACGGCGTGAGTCCCGGTCTCGGGTAGCCCGTACAAACTCCGCCCACGTCCGCGTTGATTGGTCAATTGATTTCATACCGACGGCGAGCCTGATTTTCCCAGACCCAATGCAAGCATCTAGCGATGTGCGATGCCTGGACGATGCGTTGGTTCTGGCTCACCAGGCTACATGTGCTGTAGGAAAATTAGCATGAGCTCCATGATGTTCTGTTCTGTTGGCTACTACTCTGTCTGCGCAGGGCTGTTGAGGCTCCAAATTAGATTCCAAATGAATGTTAATATATAATACCACACACACACATGCAGGTCCTATAAACGACTTTACGTGCGAAACATTGGGCGGAGTCATTTTGCACCGCCCATCTTAAGGTCACTTCCGGGGCCGACCACTAGATGTCAGTCTATTACCAGGTACACATCACCCCCCTTGCTTCGTTCACCATTTTGTATAAATATTGATGAAATACAGTCAAAATTCAACTTAAAGTTACTCACCGAGTGGTCACATGTTCTTCTGGACCAATAGGCTGGCTGCTTCTACTAGTAATTCCAAAAAGAATGAGAAAATGCACTGATTAGTGCACTGAAAGTTGCACTGATTATTAAATCATGCGTTTGTGGGTCACAGACCCGCACGAGAGCATTTGGATGTGGAATAGCACACCGCAAGTTAACACCATCCGTTTTAAATAACGCAGTAGGTGTGTGTTCACACTGAGTAGTTGAAAAACAGGTTGAAATAAATGGCACCGGAAGTGACGTTCAGAGTACAAATTTAACCAGAAGTACACCCCGAACTTGTCTATAACAACTGAATGTCGGATTGAATGTTGTAAGATCTGGCCAAGTGGATGGAACTTTCTTACCACCTATCACTATGTATGTCCACCCAACCCACAAACAGCTGCTTTGCATACACATTCATCTCAATGACTTGGGGTAATGTAGGGATGTTGTTGAATATATCTCTGTTATTTATCAGAGTCTCTGGCTCCTCCCTAAACTAATGAATGTCAGTGAAACTGTGGTAAAAGGAAACTATGGTAACGTGTCTTACATTAAGTGCTACTGTTTAACACTACATTTCACTGTAGGGTGGATTGCCCTAATGTGGACCACTGCCTAATGTGGGACACCTAAGCTCCAGTGTCTCTGGCTCCTACCTAACTAATGAATTAAAAACAAACTATGGTAATGTGTCTAACATTAACTTCAATTGTTCAACACTACATTTCACTGTTCCACCTCAGACTACTGACTGTCCCACATTAGGATGACGTGATGTGTACCCCCCCAGTGGATGGGAGAGTTCCCGCTGCTGTTATTCATGGCTATCCAGAAACACTAAGTTCCACGTTAGCACCTTGTAGCTTAGCGAGTCTTTGTGGTTGTAAGCTCGGTATTAACAGCTGAATTATAATGGAGAGCCGTCGACCCGGAAGTAACCCGGAACTAGTCTATTGTCTCCATTGTTGCTTCCTTTCTAAGGAGTCGCCGACAGATATCCTTCACCCGTTCTCCCGCTTCAAGCTCAGCCTTTGTCTCAAACCACCAAGCAGGGCTTGAAATCAAATTACTTTTAAAACGTTCTGTTCCAAATGGTTGAGACAGGCCTATGTTTAACGCGTTCGTTCTCGGAAACGTTCCACCATGAAAATATTGGTCCTGAACCGGAACAGAAACACAAAGATTTCATTCATTATTTAAGTTCCGTATAATGTGCAATGTGAAGTTACAAAATAGTTTATACAAAAAATATTTAACTTCACTGTAACTCTATTAACGTAAAAACCGGTTTTAAAACGCCATTACATTCGCTCCCTTGTCTGTCCACAAGATGGAGCACGAGATGCATGGGGCTTGACGACTGACAGTGAAAGTGGACGGAAATAGTCTCCCAGACATTGGATATGTTAACATATATAGAGAACGAAGGAAAAAAAAAGTTTTTAACTTTGTGGGTTTCATAATGTTCCGTTTCTCTTCCAGAATCTTTTTTTCATTTTCGCTCCTTGGAAAATTCTGTAAAATTCAGCTCATTTTCGGTTTTGTCCCTTGAACCGGCTCGGAGCTTTGAAAATAAGTAATAACTTTAATATTTACTAACGGTTGTCTTGCTCTATCGTAGCTGAATCCATGTCCACTGAAGCTGGAGAATTCCTTTAGCGTTCGGTACAGTTCCATTACGCCGAGACGTGCCGGCACACGCGGCGCCCGGGCCAGCAGATGCTGTCATATAGCCGCTGCCAACATCTGCTATGGCGGCGGAGCACAGATAAATTAGGCTGTTTTTTCCACATAGGAACAAAGTACGCCAAGTACTCTCTCTCTGAGTCAAACGGCCTCGGGGCCCGAGCAACTCACATGTCTCAACGTTTGAAATGTTTCTCTGGCCTCGTTCACTTCCAAGGTGAAGGAGATGCGTTCCTTTCAGGCCAGCACATACCAAGCTTTCACAGAAGAGTTGAAATCTCTTTGAACCAGAGCTAATTTTTTTCCCCACTCGGTTGTTTCCGAACAGAAACTGAATTCTAACGTTCCTGGGTTGCCTGATTACGGATTGCAACCCTAAATCCATAATCCCGCCCCCGAAGCGACCGTGCTTGGCTATGACGCGTCACACGCCCGACCCGGCCATTGCCAAAGGACGCGGCGCCGAAAACGCTTGCTCTTAAAGGCATTGTCCTGGGTTCGATTCAGAGTAGTGCTTACTTCTTTGCGTCTTTTTTTTTAACGCACTTGCGTTTTTTTGTTATGGTTACAGTTAGGGTAAGGGTTAGTTTTTGATGAGTTGTTGTTAGTGTTAATTTACTTTTATTCGGTTAACAGAACTCCTTTAATGGAGGACTTCAGAAAAGAGGAAATTGAGATTTTCAATCAATCTCAGCCTCGGCCTCGTTGAAGAAATAACAACTGGTTTTGATTGTTTGTTGTTGATGTTAATTCGTTTTGCAGATTTTGCAGTTACAAAATGTAACTTGGTCTTTGTTCAAGCACCAAAGAAGTTCTAGTCAAAATGTTTCCATACTATGTTTTTGGCAATTGGTGCAAATAGTGTCAAATAGTGGTGACAAAAAGGGCTAGCAACTACCTTTTCTGCAAGCACAGAAGCATTTTTAAGCCCGTTTTTCAGGATGTAGAAAGAAAAAAACACCTTGCATTTCAATGACGTTAACATTTTGGAAAAGGTCTCTGAATTGTTGGAAAATGTCAAATGCAACAAAAATGTGCAGAAGCTGATTTAAGTCAAAGTGTGCCCGAATGTCGGATATTTCCCCACCTTAGCAGGGGAAGGTGGTGGGTAGCAAAACAAAGCAGTTCACGGTCTAGGAGCGGGTAGAATTTATAGGGCGTGCCGAAGCTGTCCGGCCAATCGCTAGGGGAGAGAGTTAATCAGCTGAGGGGATACACCTGGATCAATTAGGAATGAATGAAGGGGAGGGCAGCAAGCTTCTTAACAATCATGGCCTGTCAGAAATGACCTTTCGTACTTTATATAAAATGCCAGCTACTGTTCCTTTAAGAAACTACCACATTTCCCATGTAACAGAGGTAAAGTTAGGTTCAAAGTCATTAATATACCCACATTTTGATGCAGGCAAGCGTCATACATGTCCACATACACACACATCTGTGTGTGTTCACGCAGACACACACAGCCATGCAGTGCATGCGTGACCTTGCCTGCAGAATATGGGGCTGAGACTCCCCGCTGGGACCAAGTCATTCAGAGACTCACCTTCAGCGTGTCGGAATGCACCAAACTCTCCACTATAGGCCGAGTGCAGGTGGTAGGACGAATAAGTGATCCTCGTCTAGGGCACGTTGTACGAAGGCTCAATATAGACGAGTTTACCCGCAAAATACAGGGGGCTGGAAATTTGTGCGTTCACTCTGCAACGCACTTCCTGTGTCTGTATGAGTTCCATTTAATCTCGTCGTAGTGGACCGCGGTGGCTCACAAAAAACACACAAAACGCACACCAGTTCAAAATCCGACCACTAGATCTGTGACGAGTTTTTTTGTACCACTACGCCGCAGCTTTGCAGTCTCCGAGTGCTTCTAGTTAGTTTGCTTTTACCATAGTTTCACTAACATGCATTAGTTCAGGGGAGTCGCCAGAACCACTGGAGCTTAGGTGTCCCACGTTAGGCAGTGGCCTACATTAGGGCAATCCACCATACACATCCAAACTAGCCCCACAATGTTCATTGTCATCCCATCACTATGCTGACGGCACCCTGACATTCCTACATTTGTATTTTATTTTAATGTTCAAATTGTAACATAAACGGGTAAGTGATTCAGGGAAAGAATCACTCGTGTTGACCACCACGGCATGTCTCATGGTGTGCGCTTTTCATTGGCATCATCACGATGTAACGGATGTAGCCTGGTGAGCCAAAACCAACGCATCGTCCACGCATCGCACATCGCTAGACGCTTGCATTGGGTCTGAGAAAATTAGGCTCGCCTTCGGTACGGATTCAATCGACCAATCAATGCGGACGTGGGGGAATTTGTACGGGCTACACGATACGTGGGCGGAGTTTTACAGGCTACGCGAGACATGGGCGGAGTTTGTATGGGCTATGCGAGACGTGGGCGGAGTTTGTACAGGCTACGCGAGATGTGGGTCGAGTTTGGTTGTTACGCCTCCACGCCGCTTGTCCCACTTACTGCGCTGTGTCTGGATAACACTATTTGATTTCTCCGACCCTGGTTTTACCAGACCCAAAGCAAGCGTCTAGCGCGGACGATGTGTTGGTTCTGGCTCGCCAGGCTCGGTCACTTTAGGGAAATCCACCCTATTGCAAAGATGAGAATCTGTCATTTCTGTTTTATAATTGGTGATTACAATTTTCGACACTCCAAAATCGTCTCTGACATATTTGATCTGTGGGAGTGCGGCTTTGAAAATATCAAGCTGATCTTCTAAGCTTTAAATCACTGTGATGGTCTTAATCCCTACATTACACCCATCATTTTCAGTTTTGTGTGTTTTATGCATAGACTGTATATAAAAATGGACACCGCATTCGTTTTTATGTCCGTGCCTACTTCCGGGTTGGTATGAGCCTCAGGCTGGTGGAGCCAAGTCCTAGAAAACCGAGCCCTATGGGAGTTCCAATACAAATATTCCAATCTTAGCAGCCTGTTTTAACCTATTTAAAGATCTTTCCTAATTGATTTTTTAATGTATATTGCCGGGATAATTATCGGTTAATTGTGTGAGGGGGGTCATAATTTCACAAACGTGTCAGATTTGGCGTTTATATTTTTTATTTCAGCTCCCATAGGATCCCATTCATTCTGACTCTGTCGTTGCCACCCCAAGCAGACAGTACCACCGCAAGAAGTCGTGTGTGGGGTGTCTCTCTCTCATATACTGTATAGCTATCTCTATCTCTCCTTGTCCCGGATATACGGGTACTTTCAACTTTATATACAGTCTATGGATGACGTCATGCACGCTGTGTCTAGTTTATATACAGTCTATGGTTTCATATTTTTGTTTCAGGTTCTTTGTTTCACATCTTTTTGCACAATCCCCTCGGCTTGGCTAGTCTGCCCGAAGACTGTGATTGTTTTTTTGTTTTTTTATAAGTTATACAAATTAGCCTTAACTAGTTAATGTTACTGTACATATCTGTCACTGTATATAGTGTACTGTACATAGGGTGCACCACTGGTTTCTAAAGTGACACCTCCCCCTGACTATATGCTGTGTAACATTCCTACTCTACTGGTTTTTTGATAAATTGTAATTTAAGTCAACCCATCCCAGTGTGTTGATTGGTTATTGATTCTGAATGACTTTGGCTTGTATCCTGTGTTAAGATTTGAGATTAATATAAGATTAAGATACTTTATTTAGTCACACATACACACATGTACAGTGAAATTCTTCCTCTGCATTTAACCCTCTAATGCCCAGGCCTGGAACAGGCTCTCTCTTAGGTGATTTACCATGTGTCAAATAACCCTGGATGAAGCCTATGAAACAAAATCATAGCTATACACATTTTGGCTCCTTCTTTTCAAACTAGCATAGCTATCACCCAAAAACCTTGCAGGAAAAATCTTGGCCTTTGTAGTGAAGTTATAGAATTAAACATGAGACATAAAAAAAAACATGAACAGAAAGACCCAATTTTTCCCAGGTGAATTTTATGAAATCTGCGGTAGATTTCAAAGTTTTGAAATTTTTATATGAAAATCATATATCTTGGTTTTTAATCATTAACGTTTTTCAGCATTTTCACATTATTTTTTTACCTAATTAAACATTCTTCTAAAATTATATTAAAAATTAGTATGTATATGGTTGTGTGTGCTATGAAATGTAAAAGTTTGGGAGAATTTGATCCAGTAATTTCCGAGCAACGGTTTAGTCTCTAAAAAACACATTCGTTTTCTCTTTTCATTACCTCGGGTGAATGACCCAATCGTTCCAATATATATATATATTCTTGGATAGCCTTATCCAAAGAAGCAACAGATGTATATTCTTGTCTTAATATTTTTAATGTAAATGAGTGTGGAAAATTTGCCCCGAGTGTGAGAAATCACCAGATAGCTGAGGCTCCTCACAACATTCAGGTTCCCACAGGGGACAGACTTCATATCAGGTAAGGAGAAATAAACATCGGCAGTGTGGATTTTTCCTCACTGTCCTCTTTGTGCGTGTGTGTGTCTGTTTGTGCGTGTGTGTCTGTGTGAGAAAGGGTATAACAGTTTTCTTGTGGAGCTGCGTCTGCTCAGACAGACTCGTATGTGTAAATAAACATTTCTGTCTGAACCATGTTAGTCTAGAAACACAACAGAAGATTAAGAAGCAGCTCTTTTATTGTAAATTAGAATTATCTTGGCGGTATGGCTCTGTTCGGAGGAACTCCCTTATTTCCATGAGTACCATGGAAAAGCACTAATTCAGGGAGCAGCAGCAGTGTAGAGAATTTTCACCCTAGCACGGAGGGCGAGAAGGCAGCAGTAGTTTAGGGGATTCTCACCCCAGCACGCAGGGTGAGATAGCTAACCCCCCATGAACAGAGCCGAGCGACGTGACAAGAGATCATGTCACATCATACACAACACTTTTTCCATCTTGGTGGTGGAGCAGGGAAAGTGGTGGGTAGCAAAACAAAGCAGTACTTCGTTTAGGAGCGGGTAGAATGTATAGGGTGTGCCGAAGCTGTCCGGCCAATCGCTAGGGGAGAGAGTTAATCAGCTGAGGGGATACACCTGGAT
>OMKY01062112.1:11133-28168 GCA_900302395.1 Bregmaceros cantori | reverse complement strand
ATTAGCCTGGTGAACCAAAACAAATGCATCGTCCACGCATCGCACATCTCTAGACGTTTGCATTGGGTCTGGGAAAATCAGGGACTGTACGGATTCAATCGGTCAATCAGCGTGGATGTGGGGGGAGTTTGGTTGTCACGCCTCCACGCCGCTTGTACTGCGCTGTGACTGGATAACACGATTTGATTGACACGTTTTTTTTTTCACATTTTCCGACCCTGGTTTCACCAGACCCAATGCAAACGTCTAACGATGTGCGATGCGTGGACAATGCGTTGGTTCTGGCTCGCCAGACTATGTGAATGTCACAGAGAGAGACCTGTGTGACGTGGTAGGTAATGATGAATGTTCACTCGTATTCTGATAAATATCCTGATTATATAATGATTATATTTATAATATTGTCACTGCTGGCGCTGGGGCGCAGGGAGTAGGGTGCGCCGGGTGCTTGTTTGGTGCCGCTACTATAAGCGCTATCTGTTATGGATGTGTTATGTCGCGCTTGTTGAATAGATAAGGTGTGTTATAACAAACTGTACACTTCAACACATCAATGATTGATCGATTAAAGATACATAGTTGACGCAGTAACATACATCAACCAACTGAGAAAAATGTGAGAAAATTGTATATGACTTTATTTGCTGACGTCATGTGCTTACATACAGCACCCTCCACTTCATATGACTTCCTGTGTCCCTGCACTCTACAGATACCAGCTGGAAATCATGTGCATGTAACAATGGATTTGCTTACACACTGTTCTTCTGCTTATCTGGTGGTGGGTCGAGTCGGCAGCAGCTTGAGCAAGAAAGATCCAAACTCCTTCTCCCTCGTCCCTTACCTTATAGTGCTGGTATAAATTATAATAACGTTAGTGATCACTGGTTATTTTTCTTGGAGTAAACTTGATTATTATCAGAGCTGTAACCGATTAATCAATTCATCGATAATAATTGATTATTAAATATTGAAATAATCAACAACTAATTTGGTAATAAATTAATGGGACGCTAGTCTACATTCCCAGCATCATGTCCTCACCCCACACAGATGGATAGTGAAGACTGTTGAGCCTCGCAGCAATATAAACAATACAATAAAGATAATACTAAAATGGAAATGTTAGCGCACAATCTGCAATTATTGGAGATTGTGAGACATCAAAAAATGTGCACTTGTGGGGGGCGCGCACGGTGGCCGAGCGGGTAGAGAGCGCGTCTCCTAGACCTAGACCATAGGTCGAGCAGTGCCGCAGGTTCAGGCTTTTCTGCAATGTCTCCCCCCGACTCTTCATCCCAGTTTCTGATTGAATCCTGTCACTATCTCTCTCAATAAAGAATGAAGAGCTTGTGCCCAAAAAAAAAAGTGCACTTGATAACATTTCAGGTTACTCAGCACTCAGAGATTGCAAAACTGCGCCTAGCCCCTTAACCTAACCCCTAAACCTGGCTTAAACTAAAAAAAAAAAAGTGACGGGATTCAAACTCAGGACGTCGAGCACGCTGCCGCTGTCCTATACCAGCTGATGCAAAGATGGGGAGTAGACAACCTTAAGTTGCTGTTGGCGGCGCGTCCGCCATGTTTTAGACTAGACTAAATGCGCCTTGGGCGCAGATGGAGATGCGGGAGAACACAGCCCCAACTGACGTCACTACGGAGAATGGGGATCGTTCACCCGTTAATATCAAATCAAACTTTATTTATATAGCACTCATGCAGAGCAATGTTACTCATAGGCTACAGAAATGCACCAAAATTGAATCACTTCTTTCTTTCGTCGTTTCCAACAACTCTGGAAAATATCATCCAGATCCGTGCTCAACTTTTTCAGTTATCGAGGGGACAATCCAACGCGGGCTCCGCCCCAGCGCAGGTAATAATTGTAAGTCAGTTGCAGCCCTAATTTTTGTGCAAGTTGGCATGTTTTTTTGGTATTTGTGTCCAAACTGTTACTGCACTTCAGGACGTCATCAATGTGGTGGGAGGCATGGCGGTGACGCTCCCCCTGCTGGAGCAGGTGTGTGAGGCAGGGGCGGCAGAGAGCGGGGGATCTCAGGAAATGTCTGATCTGCTTGGCCCTGAGCTGACTTCCTCACCTCGACATGGACGCACCGCTATGCTGCTACCACTCAGCAAAACCTCTGGTGGGTCCCACAGCACTGCTACCACATTATGGACTTCTTAGCAAAGGGCTGCATTCCAATTCACATTATGAAGTGCACTCCACTTCATACGCTATGTGCACTATACAATACATGATTAGTGTGTGAATTTCCAGCAGACAAGTGCTGTTCCAAATGGAATACTCCATGGCGAACCAATCAGAAATAGCAGTCGCATGATGTCATCCCACTCCCCGCTAGCCTGGCGAGCCAGAACCAACGCATTGTCCACGCATCGCACATCTCTAGACGCTTGCATTGGGTCTGGTAAAACCAGGGTTGGAAAACGTACAAAAAAAAACATGTCAATCAAATCGTGTTGTCCAGTCAGGGGACAGTAGGTGGGACAAGCGGCATGGAGGCGTGACCCTTACAAACTCCCCCCACGTCTGCACTGCTTGGCTGGTTAGATCTGTACCGACGGCGAGCCTGATTTTCCCAGACCCAATGCAAGCGTCTAGCGTTGTGCGATGCATGGATGATGCGTTGGTTCTGGCTCGCCAGGCTAACTCCCCGCCAAAATCATCCGCAACACTAAAAAGTAACGTGTGAACAGTCATACTATGTCTGTCCACTTTAAAGTCACATTTGTACAACATTGAAGCAGTCACTACAGTGCCTGCAACCACCGCTTTGTCTTCGGTTGGCATGTTTTAAAACTTTTCCCGGTGTGGCCCCACCCCTTCTGTTAACTCAATTAATCAAATTTTGATCAAATTTTTTATTTTCATTGAAATCGGGATGTTATTATGAAAAATTAAAGTTGTGATTTTTTTTTGTTTTAATTAATAATTAATACAGTAATAATTGTTTTTCAGTTTTATTTTGTTTGTTTCTTACAGAGGACATTCTTAGTTATTTAGTTAGTAGATAGTTAGTTTTATGATTTTAAATAGAATACTTTCAGATGCTTGACTCTTCTCTCTGTGTGAGCCCTCTTACATACACAGATACAGTTTTACATATTTATTTGAAAGCAACAATCCAGCAAAAAATATGTAAAAAGAAAATCAAATCGTAAATTGAATCGGATCGTGACCTTGTGAATCAGAATCAAATCGATTCAGGAAAATCTTATTGATACCCAGCCCTGCCATTTTCCCCCACTCAGAGAGTCGCTTGGAGAGGAGCAGTGTGGCATCCTACCTGCTAATGGTGAAGAATTTCATTCGCCACCATTCAGTCAACCAGGAAAGCCTGCTGCAGTGTCATGGACCAAGTACCATTGGAGCCATGCTCAGTAAGGTAGGCACTATACCAGCAGTTCGCTAAATGGCCGCTAGTGGGGACAAACCGCATGCATTTTCAATGCAATTCCTCTAATAGCTGTGCAGCTTAAGCAATAAAACAATTAAATTAATTGATATATGCATTTTATGCATCCGATAATATGCCAACTCAAATGTATTTACAGTCACCGTATATACGAGTTTATGCGCTATGACATGCGGTCCCGCCGGCTGTTCCTGTGTCTGTATACGTAGTTGCCTTGTAGAGTCATCATATTAGACCGAAGTGGCTAAATTTGTCTCACAAAACGCACACCGTTTCAAAATCTGCATACTACAGCTCACACACAAATTACACATCATCCACCCTGCCCCGTCCACCATTTTACATAAATATTGATGAGATACAGTCAAAATCCGACTTGAAGTTACTCACCAATATGGTCACGTTCTTCTGGACCAATGAGATGGCTGCTTCCACTGGTATGTCCAACATAAATGAGTAAATGGAACGGGTCGTACAGATTATTGAATCATGCATTTGTGGGTCATATCACCATCCTTTTTATATAACGCGGTAGGTGTTCAACATCGGCAAAGATACGGCAACTTAAATGGCACCGGAAGTGACGTTCAGCCAAAAACTTTAACCGGAACTACCAGCCAAACTCGTCTATAGTTAAACTAATCTACACAGCTCAACCCAGCTGTCACCGGCTGCAACGGATAGAGATTATGAAAAAAGCATATTGAAGGTATATTGTAATAACATTTTGGTAGGTCCCTGGCACTGTCATCGACATGAACGTGCTCCTGGCCTGCCAGCTCCTCATTGAGCAAGTCTTCAGCGAAGGGAACAGCAGCCTGCTTCAGCAGCTCTACCAGTACCTGCTGTTTGACTTTAACATCTGGAGCAAGAGCCATTTCGCTGTGTGTCTTGGTAAGTACCCCTTCAACATCTGGACCAAGAGCCATTTTGCTGTGTGTCTTGGTAAGTACCCCTTCAACATTTGGGCCAAGAGCCATTTCGCTGTGTGTCTTGGTAAGTACCCCTTCAACATCTGGACCAAGAGCCATTTCGCTGTGTGTCTTGGTAAGTACCTCTTAAACATCTGGAGCAATTCTTCAACATTTAGACCAAGAGCCATTTCACTGTGTGACTTGGTAAGTACCTCTTAAAACATCTGGACCAATAGCCATTTTGTTGTGTGTCTTGGTAAGTACCTCTTCAACATCTGAAGCAAGAGCCATTTCGCTGTGTGTCTTGGTAAGTACCTCTTCAACATCTGGAGCAAGAGCCATTTCGCTGTGTGTCTTGGTACGTGCCTCTCCAACATCTGGGCCATCATTTCTCATTCTTTCTTTATCTTAAACAGGTTAGCATTAATTATGATTTTATCTGTATCAGTTGATTATGTAAAAATACAGTTTCTTAAAAGTACTAACATAGTCATGGGAATGGATTTCGATTTGGGTGCTAGGAATATAATTTCTACAATTGACTTAACAATGGAAAACTAGGCTTGACACCGACAGTCCCAAAAGGAGTAAAATTGAAATAAGAGTAACATTGAAATAAGGAGTAACATTGAAACTTTGAAATAATACCTCCATTATTTCTTATCCTCAGCCCATGTGCAGTACCTGTCCTCTGTCATCAAGAACGGCAAGCAGCGCATGCGCCGCAAGTATGGTGTGCAGTACGTTCTAGACTCCATACGCACCTACTACAGGTAACCTTACCATGTGCACGCAGTTCCCAATCATTATATTTGATTGTGAATGTTATTGTGCTATTATATATTTTTCTACTATGCTGTTTTATTGTGTTATACTTTCAGTGTTATATTATATATGTGTTAATATTATATTTTATGATCCAAGGTGCTTACCAAATGTACAAAGTCAATTTCCAGTTGTGTTTTTCCAATAAAAGTGATTCTGATTCCGATTTAACACTGTGCGTGTGCCTGTTTGTGTGTGCGTGCACACCACAGTGTGGAGAAGGATGGCAGTCGGTTGTCAGAAGAAAAGAGGACCATTCAGACGTCTCTGATGTCTTTGCTAGGCGATCTCCTCAAGGCCCCCACAGCCGAAGAGCTGCACAGCCTCATGGCCTACATCTTGACCGCAGGGGATGACAAACAGGTAGCGGCCATACACTGTGTATAAGGGCTGCAAAACTAGGATCGAGCAATTACGTCATTTGTGCGTCTGCGGGAGGAGCGCGTTAATGCTAGAGGATTGGCCTCGGGTGCCAGCCATGCCCCGCACATCACGCACACGCGTCCGAGCGTTCATGGACCCGACTGAAGGTTGACAAGTGCGTCAAATGTGCACTGTTGATACACACCTCAATTTAAACCGGAACGAAAAAAGTAGATAGGTTGTAGAAATGAACAATATATATATATAAAGAGACACAGACGTCGCAAATCCCGCCGCACACACAAGTGTATGCGCATGCACACGCTCACACCCGGCGAATGTCAACAATGCCGCGTGTCTCAAGCCCTGTCAGGAGGCGAAAGAGCAGGTGGAGCAGCACACCGCTCCTCAAACAAGGATGTGCTACTCCTCTCTTGGAAGCTGGCTTCCACGCCTGAGGTATGATCCTGTTCCTTTTTAATTTGGCCCCAACCAGGGCTTGAAAACAAAATTATTTTTAAAAAGTTCCGTTCGGAACGGTTCAGGCAGGGCTAAGTTTACCGTTTTCGTTCTCAGAACCGTTCTGCCACCAAAATATCGGCCCTGAACCAGTTCGGAACACAAACATTTTGTTCGTTCTTAAAATTCCTTATTTTGTGCAATGTTTTCATAATGTTCTGTTCCTGTTCTGAAACAGTTGAATAAATCTTTTTTGTTTCTGTTTCTCATAAAATTCAGACAAATTTTGTTTGTTTTCGGTTTTCGTTCCTTGAACCAATTCGGAGCCCTGGCTCCAACCATTATGAAAAATAAAAATAACGTTTCGCCCACAAACACATGATTCAATAATCTGCGCAACCTGTTCCATTTACTCATTTTTTGTCGGATTTACGAGTGAATACAGCAATCCCATTGGTCCAGAAGAACATGTGACCATACCGGTGAGTAACTTGAAGTTGAATTTTGTCTGTATTTCAGCAATATTTATGCAAAACGGTGAGCGAAGCGGGGTGGATATTGGGTAATAGGTCACAGAGTGAGCTGTAGTGAGCGGATTCTGAAATGATGCGCAATTTGTGTGTGTTGAAGTTCAGCCACTTCAGTCCAGTATGATGACTTTACGGAGGCAGCGTACACTGGAAGTGCCCTGTCAACCCTGTGGTGGGCCGTAGTTGTAGAGTGGATATAGAGTGCGCCAACCGGACCATAGGTCGAGCAGTGCCGTGGGTTCTAATCCCCTGTCCGGCTTTTCTGCAATTTCTCCCCCCGACTCTTCAACCCAGTTTCTAATTTAACCCTGTCACGGCGCTTTCGCCCAAAAAATAACTTTAAAATGTTATCTAGAGATCCTTAGGATGAGGCTAATACCACTTTCCCTTCACCAGGTGATGAGCGCTCTGGATGTCCTGTACGACCTTGTGCGTGCTGGCAGCACCCAGCGGGAGCAGGTGCAGTCGCTGCTGCTTGACTGGGGCGTGGAACAGCTGTACTTCCTATTACTCAATCGAAACTTTGGGGACGACGTCCGGGAGCAGGTCTTCAAAGTGAGTCTGTACAACACACTTGAAAAGACAACAAAGTCCAAAATTATGCAAAATGATCTGCTCAATGTGGGAAATCTTTAACTTTTAGGACTTGTTGAGTCCTTGTGCAAAATTATGTCAAATAAACATCTTTGTGAAATCAACGTTCTGTGAAAAATGGGACCGGAAAGGGGTTCCTTGTGGTGGAAACATTTAAGAACCCCTGCACTGAACACACCTGTCATATTTGACAGGTTCTGCACACCATTCTGAAGAACGAGCGCATCACTGAGCGTTCCAAGCAGCGCCTCAAGCTTCGAGATGTGGGCTACAGCGGCCTGGTGTGTTACCTGGGAGATGCCCCCGTCACCCTTCACACTGTACGCTTCCTGTACAAGCAAGTGCTGGCCACAGGTACAATTGTTCTTCGTGAAAAAAAAATGTCAAGTTATTTTCTCAGCACAAGTGCCATTTTGAGAAAGTGGGGACCAGTGGACGTGCAGTACATGACCCTGAGGGGAAGCGATCTCACGATGCTCCGTGCCAGAGATGAGACCAAGTCTTTCATGTGCAAGTCTCTCAAGTCAATCAAGTCTTTTAATAGGTCAAGCAAGTCCCAAGTCATCATTGGCGTGCTGTAATTTTATGCAGAAACTAATTTTTAATAACGTAAAATCTAGCAACGGAATTAAGTGTGTTTATAAACTAAAATCTAAATGACTAAAATCTGGGAAACACCTCGAGGCAACTTTGGTTTTGGGATGGTACAAAAATCTTTTGAGTTGAGTTGTGAGTGATCAGTAGTTGGATTACTTTTTTCAGAGTAACTGTGGCAACATTGTTGATGACACTACAAACATGTATGCCCCACCTCGACCCTACTAGATGCTTACCCCAACTTCAGGGACCTGCTGTCTGTGGTGTACCTCACCCACCGTGCTGAGCTTCCTGTGCGCCTGGACATCTGTCGTAAGGTGGGTCTCCTTCCTTCCGCTCCCATATTGACTTGCGTCATTTGTCAAATGTCAACTCAAAGACTGCTGAGTAGTAGGTCTGGGTGATGTGGCCAACCATTTTTTTTAAAGTTATTTTTTCCAGCGTCAGCGCCGTTTTTTGGTTAGGATTAGTCGGAAACTGGGTTGAAGAGATCGGGGGTAGACATTGCAGACAAATCGACGAGCGTAGTCGAACTCGCGACACTGCGGGCGCTGCGGTAGACGCAGCGCCACTAACACGAATGGGGTCGCGTTAGGTGCGGTGTCCATAACCACTCGGCTAACGTGGACCCCTGATGTGGCCAACATTTTTATCATGATCTACTTCCTTATATTATTTGATTCAATAATGCATGTATGTTTTTGGTCCCGTTGGTTTGTCCCCAAGATAACTGAAAAAGTTGTGCACGGCTCCGGATGAAATTTTGTACAGTTGTTGGAAATGACACACGGAACAATTGGTTACATTTTGGTGCATTTCTGTAGCCGATAAGTAACATATTCATACTTAATCACCAACTTACTGATAAATCGCTGGGCGCTTACCGCGGTCTTGTGACGAGACTTCTGGGTCGCTGGGGCCGCTGGGTAGTGTAGTTGGCTTGTGCTGAGCATGTTTGCCGGTGGCGTCAAACGCAATCGCGCTACTCTAGGAGCACTTGCATTGATAATGCGTTGCCACACATACTGCTAGCACTAAAAGTACTATTTTTTTGTACTACTAGGGCGCAGGTTTGCAATCTCTGAGTGCTTATAGTTTTAGATTATGGGCCACTGTGAAAGGACCCATAATCTCTACTCCTTGCAGGATAGTGGGAAGATAGTGAAAAAGTGACAGACGGCACACTTGTGCACATGAGGAAATGATAAGACGCTGAGGCTGGTTGAGCTATGTTGATGAGCTTAGCTATACGGTGCCTATGTAAATACATGTGAGTATGCATATTGAATACATGCTTTTTCAGGCTGACTCGATGGAAGCCTGCTGTATAAATAGGGAAGCTACCAGGTGCTAGCCGTTAGCCTTACTTCCTCGTAGTGCCCCCTACTGCCTAGCGTCCATAAACGGTGCCAAAGCGCCGACGCGTAACACAACTCTTAACTTTATCATCAAGATCAAATAAGCGCAAATTGATAGTTGATGGTCTTCCGTTATTATAACAAAATACAGTATTGTGAACTGATTCATTCATTCAGGCAATCCACCCTTCTTCTAGCTAAGTGATTGTAGAAGGTATGATGATGACTAAACACTGCTTTTTCAAATGATTTTTGAATGAAAAGTTACATTTAACTCTTTGTCTTCAGCTCTTCAACTTGATGCACTCCAATGGAGACTACCCCAGACAGCTATCCAAACAGGCTGGCTGGCAGGACATACTGACCAAGCTCTACATCAAAGAGAGCTTTGAGGTCCGAGCCACCAGCTCCCCGCCTCCAGGGGGCGCTGACCTCCCTGCTGCTGACCCAGCACGACGACCATCGTTACGCAGGGACCAGAGCCAGGTGAGTATATGAAGATAATGAACTTCTTCAAACATTGGCTGTGTCTGAAAACGCTCCCTATCCCCCCATATAGTGCACTCACACAACAGCAATGGCCGAGATTTCGGACTCTAGAGTTGGCGCCGCCAAAATCGCTATGACGCGTCACACGCCCCACCCATCAACGCGTCATACCCTGCCCATCGCCAAAGGACAGCGCGACGCAGCACAGAACTGGTACAGAACTGAGCTTCAGCGCCAGCGCAGTTGTAAGACGCTCGTTTGAATCCAAGTAGGGATCACTTCTTTGCGTCTTTTTTTAACGCCGCAATTGCGCTTTTTTATTAGGTTTGCGGCTAGGATGAGGTGTTAGGTTTAGGGGTTAGGGTAGGGGTTAAGGTTAGGGTAGGGGTTAAGGTTAGGATAGGGGTTAGGATGTCATGTTACAATGCAAGTTTGGAGATGGAAAATTACCTCGGTCGCGTCTTTGGCGTCACGACTGCGCCATATGCGGAGGTACGAGTTGCCCGAGGCGTGGTTATGGATTTAGGCTTGCAGTCCGTAAACACGCGCCCAGTCTGGCCTGTACTGAGCATGACTCTACAATATTTTAGGGGTTTATTGATGCTTCTCTCACATTTCGGGGATATCTCTTTAGCAGTCGTGGCCGACTGCATACTTTTATGTTTATCTAAACTTTAATATCATCCAGGTCAGCGAAGATTCCCTGCTCAACTACCAGACTTCACGGGATGACGACGAAGAGGATGACGAAGACTACGAGTTGGGCAGAGCTGGTCAAGAGGATATGTCGGGAACGTTCTCTGGCCTCAGCGAGGCCGATGGGTAGGAGACACTAACACCCTGATTTGTCCCGTGTTGATACGTGGAAACCTCTGGAACTGGAAATAAGGACAAGACGCAAACATCCGATCCAAATCATGACCAAGTAGGGTTGTCTTGACATTTTCACTGTCAATTCATGCAATACAATGTGATGTTCTGGAACTATTCTGGAGCAATGATATTTACATGATAGCTTGCCTCTGCTATGCTCAGGCAAAGGTAATTCATGAAAATATCTTGGATAATCACTGCTATTTTGGGTTTGAAGGTGACCAAATTGTTTTATTTTTTAGATCTGTTTTGTGAGATTCCCGTGCTCGATTTTGCAATAATACTGTATCATACTCAATCTCTATGGCAAGTTGCCAACCGTGAAAAATATATCTAAAAACTGTTGGGCCATGGTTGGGAGGCAGTTCCCATGATGATAGATGGGTGAAACCATTCCATTGTCTGACAACATGATTATCGCAAATCAAATTGCGGTTTCGTAGTTGCGGTTTTTGTTTTGTTTATTAGGGGGTGGGTAGCTTCAAATGGATATTTTTCAATGTGGTGTTCCCTCCACGGGTTATCAACTATTGCGACTTATCATTCCGCCTTCACACCTTCACATTGTGCTGTATTTCAGTGTCCATCTATCACTATTTAATAGATTAAACAACTTCTCTGCTTGGCTAGCGACATTGTGGACGAGTGCCGACGAGGGAGTTACAGCAACACGCTCAACTTCAAGCCGTTCGATCCCAGCGGTCGAGCGAGCCGCACCTCGTCCTTCATGGATGCTCCGTCGCCGCAACCCGACGAGGAGGGCCTCTACCAGCCTCTCTCGCCGTTCGCCCCCTCGTCACCCTTTGAACTGGACCTGGCGGGCAGCATGCCTGACGGGCAAACACCTGGGGGCAGCCAAGCCGATACGCCTTCCCCGCTGGAACATGTACGGTCGTTCCCCAACATCCTCGCCCGGAAGAGCTCCAGTCTGTCCAACGTCCTGGACGACAGTAGTCTGGGGACGGGCGACACTATCTCTAATACCTCCAACCCTCAGGTCAGCTCCTGAATGCAGTATTTCTTTGGAAAAGGATGGTGGTAACTTGCGGTGTGCTATTCCACACCCAAATGCTCTCATGCGGACCTGTGACCCACAAATGCATGATTTAATAATCAGTGCAACCCGTTGCATCTTCTCATTCTGGCCACAGACCGACATCTAGTGGTTGGATTTTGAACTGGTGTGCGTTTAGGATGTTTTGTGTCTTTGTACCGCGGCCTTCTACCAGACTTTTTATACATACATATAGCCACCGGAAGTGACCTTATGACTCCAGCCAGTAAAAAACTTGTCTATAGACAAGTTAGGTGTGTAGTTCCCATAAAACGTATAGCCTGAATATGACTTCTGTGGCTGTTTACTGTGTTCTGACCATAGACTGTATATAAAAATGGACACCGCGTTCGTTTTGATGTCCGTGCCTACTTCCGGGTTGGTATGGGGGCAGCCTAGACTCCTAAAACCTAGCCGTATTGGAATTCTAATACAAATATTCCAATCTTAGCAGTCTGTTTTAACATATTTAATGATCTTTCCTAATTGATTTTTAGTGTATATTGCTGGGATAATTATTGGTTAATTGAGTGAGGGTGGTCATAATTTCACAAACGCGTCAGATTTGGCGTTAATATTTTTTATTTGAGCTCCCATAGGATCCCATTCATTCTGACTCAGTCGTTGGCGCCGTTAGCGGACAGTACCACCGGAAGAAGTCGTGTGTGGGGTGTCTCTTTCTCATATACTGTATAGCTCTCTCTATCTCTCTTTGTCCCGGATATACGGGTACTTTCTATGATGGCAGCGCGCAGTCGGCGGGCACAAAAAAATTTGATGAAAGTAATGGGATGACGTCATGTACACTGCGTCTACTTTATAAACAGTTTATGGTTATGACTTATTCTTGAACTTTTTAGTGGAAGCACACACCTATTCCGTTATTTAAAAAAGGATGGTGGTAACTTACGCTGTGCTAGTCTACACTCAAATGTTGTAGTGTGGATATGTGGCCAACTTAAATTCCATGTGTGTGTACTTCTATGTAAATGGTGAATAAAGCTGATTCTGTGCGTGTTTGTCTGTGTCGATCTGCGTGTGTTGTGTATGCACCAACAGAGCCCGGAGGAGGAGCTGTGCAACTTGCTGACCAACATCGTGTTCTCGGTCCTGTGGACGGGAAGCGGAGCTGAGTCTGTGGAGGACGTCGTGTGGAGGGAGCGCGGTCAAGTGTTCTCGGTTCTCACCAAACTAGGCTCATCCTGCCAGCTGGTCCGAGCCCCTGACGACATCAAACGCAGGTCAGTTGTGAGGCCTATAGACAGGATGTGAAGTAGCCATAAATATTACTTAAGTAAAAGTATTGTTACGTCGGCAAAATATGACTCAAGTAAAAGTCAAAAGTAGCCATCCAAATAGTTACTCAAGTAAAAAGGTACTCCACAAAAAAGTTACCTAAGTTGCAAAAGTACTGAGTAACAAAAAAAAATTAAGGACAAATTCTCTATTCAAAAGATACAGAGAGAGAGACCGAAAGAGAGATGCCGAGAGGGAGAGAGAGGGAGAGAGAGAGACCGAGATGGAGAGAGAGAGCGCACGAGACAGAGAGAGAGCGATAGAGAGAGACCAAGAGAGAGAGTGTCCGAGAGAGAGCACCCAAGAGGGATAGAGAGATATGATCCCAATATATGTGGCAACGGGTGTCGCTAAAGATGCTAAAATTAATTTAACGAGTAGCAAATTGCTCACATCTCAGTAAAAAGTTTTTTTTTTTACTGAGAGTAGTTTTTACTTGAGTAAAAGTAGAAAGAAACTTGTGAAAAATGTACTCCAAAGATATGATGATAAGATAAATATATGAACCCAAGCAGAGTTTAACAAAGGTTTGGGTTACACAAGGGTAAACCCGTATAATTGAGAATATGATATCGATCTGAAAAAAAATAAGAAGCAATGAAGATTGAGGAAGTCCACTGCTTGTGATACATAAATCAAGCACAGTCGCAAGCAGAAGACCTTCAAACATGAATGATGCGAATCTTCAGGTAACCGTTCATAGTTCATGAACATAGTCCAACACTACTTATCTCTTCTCTTCAAGAAGAGCGCTGCACATCCGGCTTTAGGTCTGCCGGAAGGGAGAGGTCTGGAAGCAGATGAATCAAGCGGTTAATCCACAGAACTAATAAAAGTAATATTTAATTTGAGTACTCCACGGGTGACGTCATCAGGAATGAGGGTAGGAAAATTAAAAAAACACATTGATAATAACTTTCACTGGCTTGAGCCTCAAAAGAAAACATAATATGCCCTTCCAGGAAAACACACCTGATTAGGGTCTTTGCCGTCGCACCGTTGAACGTCTTGCGGGATCCTTATGAGGAGGACGGGAGCCAATCCGCGCGCTGCTGCGCGGATGAGAGTTAGCTGTGTTCCGCCGACGATGCGGGTGGAGATGTGCTGACCGTGGACGGCCGGCTTACAACAAATTAATTTGTTTCAATTGTACTGCACTTATATTTATATTAGTGTATTGTGAGAGTATACTGTTCTCAACTTAAATTCCATATGTGTAGTCTCCCAGACATAGGATATGTTAAAATACATGGAGAACAAAAAAAAACGTTTTTAACTGGTTTTGTGGATTTCATAAGGTTCCGTTTCTGTTCCGGAACAGTTGACAAAATCTTTTTCCGTTTCCGTTTCCGCTCGTCGTAAAATTCCTTAAAATTCTGTTCGTTTTCGGTTTTCGTGTTCGTTCCTTGAACCGGTTCGGAGCCCTGGCCAACATTTAGTCTGATGAGATTCATTCAACACATCAGATTCCCCCTGCACCAATCAGAGCCACGTTAAGGCGGACTCTATGCCAATGTTTGAAGGTTGGAACCGTTTCTCCCACAGACATTTTTCTTTTTACATAATTTCTTAACGGGTCTTTGGCGCTGAACCACACTATTCGAAAAAACAAGATGATGGTCGTCTTTGGCACTGAATTAGGGACGAGCGATCACATTCAAGTCTGCTTCCAAAACGCATCCAACCAATGCGATGCGTCCTTGGGAGGAGCTCATTATACGTAGTAGGAGCAGCCTCCCCCACTCGCATGCCAACTGGCGTGGCTGCGCGCACCTGCATAAGTATGCGCGCAATCACGCACGCACATCTGAGCATTCGTGGACACGACCGAGGTTGACACTTGCATCAAATGTGCACTGTTGATACACACCTCAACATGAACGAACAAAAAGTAGATAGGTGGTACAAATTGTCCGTTCAAGTTCACCCTCTTTACAGAGACCTTGCAAATCCCGCCGCACACACATAGACACACAGACATACACATCAACACACACAGCGAAGAAGCCCACGTTGATAAACACACACGTGTGCAAGATCTATACCCGCGCGTGTACACCACGGTCCACTGGATTCTCTACGCACGCGTAATGGTTGTGTGTGTGCACGCTCACACACGGCGATTCTCACGTGTCACAAGCTCCGCCAGGAGGCGGAAGCGTAACGGTGCGCTCCACCTGAAATGGCAGCAGGCTTCCTCGCCTGACGTCACGATCTCGATCCCCATGAGTTCATTTTTACATGCTGTCATTTAGATGAACTAAAACGGAATAATTTCATTCATTCCTTCATTCGTTCATGTCTGTATGAATGTGTGCCTGTAGCTTGCTGGAGCTCATGCTGGAGTCGTGCCTCTCTGACCTGCGTGAGTCCCCCGGGGGAGCTCTGCCGTTTTGCCCCAGCCTGGTACGATTGCTGCGGCTGCTGCAGGACTTCCTGTTTGCAGAGGGCACCAACAACCACACACTGTGGAGTGAGAAGGTACCATCCTTGCCATCCTTTCCCCAAATTATTAAGAAAAAAAGAAATGGTGCTGCCCAGTAGCTCATTTGGTTAGGCAGAGCGCTGGAAAGCACGCATATTCCTTAATGGCGCAGTGAGTCGGTGGTTCGAATCTCGCCACCGACGTATTTCCCGCATGTCTGCCCCACCCACCCCAATCTTCACCTATTTCTGCTAACCCTAATAAACGAAGTTTGGAAAAAACAGCCTGAATGGGCTGGAAAAAACTTAAAGAAAAGAAATGAAAATACACTGCATTTGTGCACCTGGGACGTGTCATCAGCGATGCAGCCCAAAGACATCAGGGTTTCGGGTCTACCAACAGCATACCCCTTAAGCGAGCTTGGATGACCTGGCTGGGGGTTGAACAAGTCGCGACTCACATCCCAGACCACAGCCAATAGAAACCACCACTCCTGAACTCAGAGATGGCAAAATCACAGTTTTCTTACTTGAGTAAGAGTAAAAGAACAACTCAAGTACGACTACAAAGTATCGATCCAAATATCTACTTGAGTAAAGTAAAAAGTACAGGCTGAGAAATGTACTCAAAAAGTTGTATTGAAAGTAAAAAGTAAAGGCTCCAAAAAGTATTTTTGAAAGTATTTTTGAAAGTATAAAGTACAAAGTACAAAAAAAAATCAATTTTTATTGTACAAAATGTTATTGTTTGAACACGTTACTTACAACCAGCTGCCCATCGCTCCTCAGGGATGGGATGTATGTGTGACTAAATAAAGTATCTTATTTTATCTTAATTATATCCTTGTAACATGGAGCTACATGCATAGTCTTGTGCCTGTCTTCACAGCACACGCAATGTCGTGAGATCGCTTCCCCCCAAGATCGTATACTGCAGGTCCCTTAGTCCCCACTCTCTCACCCCCCTTCACTCTAATGCTGTTAATAAGAAATATAAAAATTGAGCTTGCAGCAAAAAAATATCTTGATTTGTGATGCGTGTGTGTGTACGTGCGTGTGTGTGTACCTCTAGATCTTTGAGGGAGTGGTGAATTTGCTTGACAGATGCAAGGCGTGGCATAACAGCTCTACCTCCCAAGGAAACACTGAGCTCCATGAGATGGCTCAGATCGGCCTGCGGATCATCACCGGCTACATCCAGCAGCAGCACTCGCAGGTAGGCGTGGCGGCCTGGGCAGGGGGTAGCAACCTAGCCTGGCAAGCCAGAACTAACGAATTGTTCACGCATCGCTCGCCACACATCCGGGCCGCTGGTCTGGATTAAGCAGGGTCGAGAAAGGGGTGGATCCAGGGGTTAATTTGAGCCGGAACAGGATCCCCCACCTCGTTATTTTGACCCCCCCTGCGTTCCGGGACCTATTTGGGCTGATCCGCCACCTCTTGTGAATAATATTAATATTTTTAAATAAAACATAATAATAAATACATTGATGGGCTTTGTTCCAATTATATATCTTCATATACATCTGCATACATGTCTTTATTAAAATTCAATGTTAACTCGTCTGTGAATTGCGACGGACCGCTCGCAGAGGACCAGCGCAGCGGTGTGCATTACCATCGCAGGAATTTGCAGCCCAACTCAGGCCATCGCCGGCAGTAACCGTTTGATGCCTCGTCCACATGGGAATTAACCCCGCATTCATTATTTGCCGTCCCGATGACGAGGATTAAACTTTTTTTTTAAACGGCACCGGGGGAAAGTCGTAACTCGGCGAGCACTGACACCTCTCCGTTCTGGTGCGTGTGTGTGTGTAAG
>OMKY01062101.1:2864-16348 GCA_900302395.1 Bregmaceros cantori | reverse complement strand
ATATATTCAAACTCTGGGTATGTACTATAAAAAACACAAAATTGAGCTGAGAACCATATAGTGTGTTCAACACTGAAACTATTAACACATATACACATGTATTCTACATGTAAACATATATGTCACCCTTCTTCGTTTTCCAAACAACTCATATGCATACTTAAAAAACAACTAACACCTTCTTGTGGTAGAAAGCAAGAGAATAAATATATGCATATATAACAACATCACAGAGTAAGCAAACTTTACTCTTTGTCCATGTCCATCTCAGTCTTTGTCGGCCGAGTTGGGCTTCGACACTCTTCCCGAGTGGGTGACGACAGAAGGGTGAGTGACAACAGTGGATTGTTATGGCGAGTCTGGTCGCACCATGTCACGTTTAGGGCTTGGCGGAAGTGAAGGCGTGGCAGCAGATTCATCCTCTGGAGTAGACTCAGCAACATCGTTTGGAGCAAATGACGTCTGTTCCTCACATACGGCCCCATCAGCAGCAACTCTGTAACTGTTAGGCTGGGACGCAGGTCCCACCACCGTCGCCAGTCTGTCGTCCAGTCTTTAACCAGTCTTTAATGGAACCAGTGGTCTGGCTGATTTATCATAGTACTTCTTGCCCTTCTGTCTGGACTTTGGAGGGCGTCGCGTACTTTCGGCTCCGTTTTTGGGGCATACATGGCTCTTGTCATGGGAATGAAGGCCCTGGTACGCCATGAAAACAGTCTCTGCGCTGGAGATGGTAGTCCGTCTCTGGGCACGTTGCGCACACTCAGAAGTGCTGCGTCCACATCTGTGCCGTCCCGTGCACATTTCTCCAGATGATGCTTTGTTCAACGCACCGCCCTCTCAGCGAGCCCATTCGACTGAGGGTAGTGGGGGTCCCATTCTTTGGCAAAATCTTGGAATTTTCAAACACGCAGCTGTGAGAGACCAAGGCAGGTGGACTTTGTGCAGTTTAAGTGGCTCCTTGGGCTGGTGTGACTTGAGTGCGTTGCAGGGGGAACATCTGGAAACCTCTCTTTCAATATCGCTGTACATGGTGGGCCAAAACATTGTTTCTTTTGCCCTGCGCTTTGTAGCTTCAAGGCCAGGGTGACCTTGGTGCAGCTGCTTGACGTAGTATCGTTGCAGGGAGTGTGGGATGATGAACCGTGGTCCGTGGAGGAGCAGTTCGCCATCGGTTGTGAGCTCCTCTCTCATGGCATAGAATGCCCTGAGGTCACGTGGCACCTCTCGGAACGTGGCAGGTCATCCAGCAGTGATGACTTTAGCAAGACGTCGGCACAGCGGATCAGCCCTCGTTTCACGCTTTAGTTCCTCAAGCCACCGAGAGGAGAATATGTCCACCACCATTACATCATACTCATCCACAGCTTCAGCGTGGTCAGTGGAAGGTAGGTGTGTACGGGATAGAGCATCCGCAATGTACAGCTCTTTTCCGCGCGTATAGACTACATTGAGGTTGTAGCGCTGGAGGCGGAGCATCATTCGCTGAATACGTGCAGAGGCATTGTGCAATGGCTTCCGAAGTATAGTGACGAGTAGCTGATGGTCAGTCTTCACTGTCACAGGCCGCCCATATATATAGTGGAGAACTATATATAGAACTTTGTACATGCGTAGACCAGTCCTAGCAGCTCTTTTTCAATCTGAGCATAGCATGACTCAGTCTCTGTGAGGGCTCTTGAGGCAAAAGCCACAGGCCTGTCATTCTGCAGGCAAACTGCGCCGAGGCCGTGTTGCGAGGCATCCGCTGACAGCACCACTGGTTGGTGCGTGTCAAAGTACTGTAGAACTGGTGGGCTGGCAAGAAGCTCTTTGAGTTTCGCATAAGCGGCTGCATGGTGGTCTAGCCAGCACCATTCAGAATCCTGTCGCAACAGCTGACGCAGGGGTGCTGTTGTTTCACTGTAACCAGGTATGAATTTGGCTACGTAGTTTGTCATACCTAGAAACCGTTGGAGGCCATGTTTGTCCTCTGGTGGAGGGATCAGACGGATGGCAGCAGTCTTGGCTGGGTCAGGTTTCACACCACAGTGAGGAGGTGGCCGACATACGCGACTTCTGTGACCACTTGTCAGGGTTGAGTTTGAGATTGACGGCCTGTATTCTGTCCATCACTTGGTGGAGGCGCTGATCATGCTCCTGTCTTGAGCGGCCCCACACCAAAATGTCGTCAATCACAATCGCACATGGTTGTCCCTCAAACAGCTGCTCCATGCACCTTTGGAACACCTCTTATGCCATATGACATGTGTAGGAAGGCGTAACGTCATGAACGTAACTGGAGTCATGAACGTGGTGAGCTTTGAGGATTTTTTGGTGAGAGGCACCTGCCAGAAACCACACTTAGCATCCAGGATGCTGAACAATTAGGCGTCCGGCATGTCAGCAATGACTTCTTCCACTGTCTTCATTGGATGGTGGGGTCTGAGGAGAGCTTTGTTGAGGTTGACTGGGTCAATGCAGAGCCGCATGCCGCCATCTTTCTTACGAGCAGCTACCATGGCAGACACCCATTCTGACGGCTCATGCACCGGTGTGATGACGCCGAGTTCAGTCATCCTGTGTAGCTCTGCCACAATCTCATCATTTCATTTAAGTGGTACGCGTCGCGGGGCACACACGGCGGGTTGCACAGTACTATCCAAACGCATGTGATACATCACTGGGAGCTTGCCAATGGTGCTGGTGTCGAACAGGTCTCTGTATTCAGACATCTCTGGCGCCTCCTGCTGGAGTGCGTGCACATCTGGCCCAAAGGTCACAAAGCCAAGATTAGCACTGTCCACGAGACCCAGTAGGGGCTTGACACTTTTGTCAACAACTTGGAATTGTAGCGTTCCACAGCTGAAATCAACGTCTGCTGTGCCAACGGTCTGATTAACCTGGCCACCATAAGCAACAAGATTTGCTTTTCGGTTATGGTTGATGTGTGCAACTGGGTCAATGCTGAGCAGTAGCGCCTTCGAAATAAATAATAATAAATATTTCCAGTCCTCTGTGTAGAAAGCTCGGCAAATTTTCATTTTCATCGTTCATTTTAACCTTTTTTTCCAAAGTCACTGCTGGAGTCTTGTGGCGCATCCATGTCTAGCTCACTCACATGTTTGTATCTGCCTTTGGACACAGTTGGCTGCACTTGCCGCTTTGGTGTGGCCATCTTAACTGACCTGCAACACTTGGAGAAGTGGTTCATTTTTCCACACGTACTGCAGCGCTTATTGAAGGTTGGACATTTGTTTCGGTCGGGCGCGTGTTGTCCACCACAGTTTGAGCACGGATTGTATTGCATTGCACACACTTCTGTCTCCTTTTTCAAATCTTTGTTGCTTTTCTCAGACTGTTCAAACAGCATGCACATCTCAATAGCCAAATGTAGTGTCAAGTTTTTCTCTTTCAACAACTGCGTGCAGAGTGTGTAACTATGAATTCCACAGACCAAACAGTCCTTGATTAGTTCATCATGTAGTGCGCCAAACTCTTCTTGGCTTTCACTCTCAGCGTGGAAACGTATGATTGTATGGACTCGTGTAGTCCCTGGTTAGTAGTGTTGAACGCATGTCGGTTCATAATCACATTCTTCACCGGTAAACACAGTTCATCAACGTTTTTTACCAGCACATCAGGATCCTCACGATCTTCATCAGGTCCAAAGTCAAATGTGTCAATTTATCCAGAGCATCTGGCTCGGCGAGGTTGAGAAGCGTGTAGGATTGCACTTTCTTGCTAGCTGCCGACAGCCCGGCGTTGCAGTATACGTGCCATTCTCTCTTGAATTTTTCCCAGTTGAGTGCAACGTTCTCATCAAAGACGAGTGGGTTGATGCACCGAAGTCCTTGTGCCATCTTGCTTTAGGCTTGGTACCCGTCTGACACCATGTAGATATGTGGAAATAATAATAAGTCTTGTAGAGTTGCGGTGTAACAGCCGCCAGCTTTATTCCATGTAGCCAAACTCCCAAACTCAACAAGGTATTGCACATCCATAGACTCTCTGTAGCAGGTAACGTCTTTACCGTAAATGGCGTATGTATGGCGCAGCTAGTTGAACCATAGAGAGTGCATAGGCAAGCAATGCATTTGAACATGAACACAGTAACTGTCAACAGTCTTCTTATCCCAACACCAAAAAAGTTGGATAGGTAGTAAATCGTAAAATAGAATACAGAATAGTTGAGAACAGTTGGGGGGTGAAGAGACTGGGTGTCGAAGAGATCGGGGGTGGACATCGCGCTGTCAAGTCGCTGTGCGAGGGAACTCGCGCAGCGCGGACGCTACAATATACACAGCTCCATTAACATGAATGGGGGCGCGTTTTTTGCCTTTAACCGCTCCACCTGTTACACTTTGACTTGTGTAGTCGGATAAAATCAAACACGTACATGGGAGCACTCTTCCATTGTCTTTACTCAATGCCGGTCAACGTAGAACAAGAACACATAATGTGGGAACAGGTGCATTCCCCTGTCGCCCCTGATGACGTCATTATACATGACATCCCCTCCTTTCTTGGATTGAAACTTCACCTAATGCATTAACTGAATAAAACCCTTAACACCATTAAGAAATCATATTACTGTTCACGTAATATGAACAGTAATATGATTCATCACTGTCATTCTGTTCCAGCTTTCCAATTCTGTAACGAACTCATTGATTATCACTTGCCACAAACTCTTTCAAAATAAAACATCCTTCCAAGATGTTTCCTGAATAACTTTTCGTTTCCAACTGATAGAACCCTTTCTGCTTTAAATATTATGCACTTTAACTTACTTGGTAAACAGACTTAACCATTGTAATATTCAGAGCTCAATAACATATTGCATCCACTTTCTTTGAGCCTAAGCACATTTTTTCTCCATCACTTCATAACGGAGTCTGTGAATCTCTCCGGCAGTTTGACTTCTCTGCGAGGATGATCAGTCATTGGGGTCAGATGACCCTTGAGGGAGTGTCTCGGGTGGAGACCTCACAGCTCTGTTGCACAGTGCTTGTGGAAGTACCATCCGTGTCCCCCTCAGCACTAGCTGGCGACTAGTACACAGTTCATTTGCTATGCGGCCATAAGCCGCCACTTCTCAAACCGGCCTGTTTTGATCGCTTCTCTCACCTCAGCCAGTTCTTCATCCTACGCCGATACTCTCTCCACCTCATTTGGTGTAGACTGCACGGCCACGAAACGCACATACTCCTTCGCTCCATGGTGGTGTATCGCACTCTTTGCGCTTTTCCCCAGCAGGTGTGACAGGGGATCTCCGATGTTGAACTTCCCGCGATGTGCACGACCCGAAAGTCGTATGGTTGTAGGTGGAGCACCCAACGCTCAATCCGAGTGCATGGCTTTGATTTGGGGCTGTAGATTACCTCCAGGGCTTTGTGATCCGTCACCAGGTCAAACCTCTTGCCGTTTATGTATGGATGAAGGCGCTTGCACGCCTACACCAGCGGCAGGGCTTCTCGCTCTGTCCGAGAATACCTCGTTTCACAGTCTGTTAGGCTCCTGCTCACATAACATATAGGCGCCATAACACCCTGTTGTTCTTGAATCAAAACGGCCCCTATGCCGACCGGGCCTGCGTCAGCTATCACCTTGGTGGGGGCGTCTTTGTCGAAATATGCTAGCGTGCCCGCCTCTGCCAGCTTCTGTTTCAGTGTCTCAAACGCCACCTTTTGCTCCGGTCCGAAGACGAATGGTATCTCTTTCTTTGTCAGCCTCCGCAGCGGTTCTGAGATGGTCCCAAACTGGGGTATGAAACGGCTGCTGTACCCCGCAAGACCCAGAAAGCTGCGGACCTCTGATGAGTTCTCTGGCTCACGCGCCTCCACCAGCGCTCTCACCTGCTCACTGGTGGGCTCTATTCCTTTTTCAGTCAGTAACATGCCCATGAAGACTAATTTGTCCATTTAAAACTGACATTTTTCACCGTTCAGGGTTAGACCGCACTTCTCCAGCACTGTCCATGGACGATGATGTCATCAGAGATGTTGGCCACCCCTTAGATGCCCGTCAGCGCCGATGCCACCATGTTTTGGTACTGTTCACTTTCCAATGAGACCCCGAATATCAGTCTCTTATAGCGGTATCGACCGCCTCCCGCAGGTGGAATGGTACCCGTCTCAGCGGCTGTGCTATGGGCTCCACGTGGTCGTCGATGTGTAGACTAACTTGCTTAGTGTTAAGTTTGCCCCCCGTAAATAACTTTGGGTGCTTTGCTTTCACCTCCGCCTCGATTTCAGCGACCGCTGCAACATCTACACCCACCCTTAGCATTCCTAGCTTGGTAGCTGTATCTCTGCCTAGCAGTGGTACCCCCTGGCCTGCGATCACTGTGAACTCTGCTTGTGTTAACCTCTTGCCATCTTCACCTCACATGTGAACACTCCATTTACCGGCAGTGGCTGCTTCGATGAATATTCATACAATTTCTTGTCTGATTTGGCAGATTTGCATTTTATTTTATTTTCCTTCAACATTTCCCACGTGTTTTCATCAACTATGTTGGTCGTGGCCCCTGAATCAATCAACATTACCAGGTCAATGCCACCCACATTGAATTCCAGACTATCAGCGTTGCTGTTGTCACGCACTACAAATGCAAAATCTTTTTCCTCTTTTCCTTCATTCTCATCTACATATTTCAATGACCCCCTACTCCCTTTTGACTAGTACATCTTGGCGTAGTGGTCTTTGCCGTTGCATTTTCTGCACGTTTGTCCACAAGCTGGACATTTCTGGACTTTTGGAAATGGTCGCCATGTCCACATCTGAAACATGTCTTTCCTTTCCTTTTCGAGATATGGTTCACCGCCTTGGCGCCTTTGATGTCTGTGCTGCTCACCCGCATCGCCGCCATCTGCTCCTCCACCCTCTCATACTGTGCCGCAATCTCCAGCACTCTGTCAAGGTTTAATGTCGAGCCCTCCTCGAGCAGCTTTCTCTTCACATACTCCGACGAGTATTTACTTTGCACCGCAGCTGGTTGGATAAATCGCCCCCAAATGCACAGTCTTTTGCGGTCCATCGTAAGCGTGTAATGTAAGCTGTATAGTTTCCCCCGCATTCTGAGATAGCTGGTAAAAAGTTTGGCGAGCAAATGCCTTTGGTATGAAGTAGACGTCCAGCGCCTTCACAGCCTGGTCATAGTCCGACGCATCTCCGGTGTCGTCGAACGTGGAAAATATATGCTGCACATCCGTCCCGCCGTGATGAAGGAGTAGCACTGTTCTCTGAAGCTTTGTGTTCTTGTTGACGCTTGCGTCCATGATTAAACCTTTCCCTGTGTGGATGCATGGCTGGCTCTTTGTAGCAGTCGAACTTCGGTACTGATGATTTGTCCTCCATCTCGTAGACACGGACTAAACTCACTCCGGATCAAACCGTGCAAAGCCGACTGTTATCCTCGTCGCCAATGTTACACTTTTGACTTGTGTAGTCGGATCAAATCAAACACGTACACGGGAGCACTCTTCCATTGTCTTTACTCAATGCCGGTCAACGTAGAAGAACACATAATGTAGGAACAGGTGCATTCCCCTGTTCCCCTGATGACGTCATTATCAATACATGACACCACCAAACGAGGCCCACACCTTTCACTATTCTGCTCTCGAACATCACGCAAACCCAGAGAGCCGCCCGCCATTATATCCAAGGACAAGGTTATCTGCAAGTCATGAAAGTTTCGCTAAAATAGCACTTGCCTATGAGCACCATGCCTTCGTTTGAAGGATCGTAGTGAGTACGGTGCGGCCCGAAACGGAGGACAGGGAGTCGGAGAGAAAAGAACGCCAAATAACTATATATTTAAAAAATAACGTGTATGTGTACATAATACATACAGTACAGTACAATAGGGGTGGGTGGGTTTGCGAACGGTGTGCTGGGCAGTGTTATCAGTAGCGCGTTATAAAGTAGCGCAGTACTCACATTTTTGTAACGTTTCAAGTAACGAGTAATCTAACGCGCTACTGCTAATAATAAAGTAATCAGATTAAAGTTACTTACCCGTATAACCCGGGTTACTTCCTGCATTAGAAAATCCAGCGTCCACTTTATACTTAAACGACGCGCAGTATATATATATTTTTGTATTTATATGTTTTCCAACTTGGTTTATCCGAGTTGGATGCAGCCACACCATTGGTCAACTGAACACGTGACGACTTATGTGCTCGTGGGTTGGCCAATTGCGCTCCGGAACGTCACAGGCTTGCGTAGCACAACCAATCTGGGAACTTTTACCGAGATTTTATATTAAGTATATATTAAAAAATGATACAACAAGGATACGCGGAAAGATGCTTGAAATCCCGCGCCGGAGCGGTGTTCATCTGGCAGCGCCGCCGCCACCGTTCTACTAACAGGATTTGTTGGGTTCATCACAACGTAAGAGGTATTCGATCTAACGGCAATCCCACACCCTGGCTCCCACTAATATACACACGCCAGGGCGATCTAAATGAACCATGGAATGTGAAAATATTTCATTGTCTGCATAGAAATAGAGACATTATTTAAATTATTTATCCCAAAATAATAATATTATTGAGGTATGTTGCCAACTTTGTTCAGTAACAAAAATACTGTTCATCTTCAGAAATACCACTTGCAATTTGAGCAAAATTGCAAAATTCTTCCTTCTCAAGTCTCAATCAGTTTAATGTCAGAAGTTCACACATCTGTTTATAGTGTTGCACAATGTCTTAATTATAACACACTTTCATCAGTGTCGATTGTAAAAGGTAAAGCTAGTTGTTGTTTATTTTTTTTCAAGAAGGTTTGACTGAATATAATTGTAAGTAACGAAAAGTAACTAAAGTAATCTAACTTAGTTACTTGTAAAAGAAAGTAACAAGTAATCTAACTTAGTTACTTTTTCGAAGTAACTGTGGCAACACTGGTGCTGGGTCATTGGCGACCTATATGCTGTGTGCTGAACGAGCAGCTTGGGACACTGCTGTGGTGACTGTTGGAGGCTGTGGGAAGATGCTGGGTGGTGAGTAAATGCGGTCAGTATATGAATGTATATGACGTATCAGTATTTTCTACTCCTTACTTTAAAAAAAATACTTGTTACTTTTTATAGACTATATAAATATACTCTTTTTTTGTTTGTATGTATCTTTACACTAACACCACAAGCTAAGAAATTATTATTTCCTGCAGAGGCATGCAGAACATGCCCTGGGTCCGCTATAATTTTTTTGTCTAGTTGGAGTAATGCCTCCTCAAACATTTCCTGCGCTACTTCAGCACCTGAGACAAAATAAAATCATGTCACCAATCCAACACATATGCTATCTTTATTAGCCGCTTTTGACATATTTAGTAAAGATTCAGGATATAAAATGAATTGGACAATGTTGGTCATGTTGGAGCGGTCGGCTGCGAGGATCAATAGGGCTCAGGCCACTGCTGTGGCCATATTAATGGAACTTTAAAATTAAAACAATGTCCAAGCTTAAATTTGGTAGAACGATCCAGTGCGCTGCTCGGGGGGAAGGTTAAGGGGAGGGGAATTTGATAGGTTTTATGTCCTAGTCTTGCGTGTTTGTCTTTTAATTTCTTGTGTCCATCTATGTGTATGTAAAAAAAGTGAAAAACAATTTAAAAAAAAGTAAAATTGCAACATTTCAATTCAACATTACAATCAGCATTACACATACACACACAAACAAACACACACACACACACACACCATATTAAATCAAGATTAATAAAGCATATAATGTACATTAAGCAAAGAACGAACCAGTTATTGACATTTCTAAAGTATCTCATGTTCCACTAGTGTCAAACATACTTCAGAATGAGATGCACTTCAGAATGAGGTTGTATTGTAATTGTAATACAACATCGTGTTTACAGTACACACTATTGCCAATACAATGGACCTGTACGGGCAACTGCAGAGGCTCAGCAAGAAGGTAGCAGTTAGGAGGATGAGACTGGACGGCCATCGCCACAGACATCGAGAGCTCCCAGCCAGCAGAATGGTCTTATGGGAACCAACAAACAGGCATCGATCGCAAGGACATCCCAGCCTAACGTACGTGGACATCTTGAAGAAAGATGTGGGACATGAAGCTCTTCGGAGCTGGTCGGGTGTATGGAGAGCCGGGAGGATTGGAAATTCAGATGGAAGCTCGTCTGAGGACGGCCGAGAGAGATGGCTGATTATTATTTCTGAACAATGCTTTGTGAAAATGTCCCTAAAATATAGCTAGTTTGTGACCCAAATGCCAAATACGAAGGGCTAGGGCCAAGACAAGATGTCATTTGGGACGTGGCCAATATCTAATTACTATTGTCTGTATTTATGTCAGCACCACAGACAACTCCCACCAAATTCTCTCATATTTGGACAGTGACTTTTTATGGGTAGGGCAGTGTGCAGTGCAAAGTTTCATGCCATTAGAACATGGACATCCAAGGCTTTGTGTAGTTGCCGGATAAAAAAAAAAAGGGGGTAACGTTTAGTAATCCATAGTTAGCTGGTTTGAATCCTGGTCCAACACAAAACCCCATCTATAAACATCAATCTAATATTTCAAAAAATATGTGTTTGTAGCCAGTTTCACAAATTTCTACAGGCTCAGCACTAGTATATAATAAATACATTTTTAAAAAGAAAGAAAATAAAAACATTTAAAACTGTATAATAACAAGCAGTGATAACAGGGCCAAGCCGCTTTGATACGCATTCCCTGCGGGGGGTGCTGATGACGTGTGCAAAGTTTCGCTCAAATCCGTTGATCACCACTGGACTGTAAGGAAGTCACTTCGGGCATTTGCCCGATGGTGTGATCAGCTGGGTGGCCTGATGGCCTGCTGTATTTTTTACTAAATAAAAATAAAACCTAACGCAATAGACGGGTTTACATGCAAAACACTGGTGGGAGCCATTTTGTCCCGCCTTTCTTAAGGTCACTTCCGGTGCCTTATTGTTGCCTATGCTGACTAGACCGAGGTCCGAGCACACAGAACACACAAAAAGCACGCCAGTTCAAAATCCGACCACTAGATGTCGGTCTGTGACTAGTTACACATCACACCACCCCCTTCGTTCATAATTTGGTATAAATATTGATGAAATACAGCCAAAATCCGACTTAAAGTTACTCACCGAGTGATCACATGTTCTTCTGGACCAATAGGCTGGCTGCTTCTACTATTTATTCCAAACGGAATGAGAAAATGGAACGAGTTGCACTGATTATTAAATCATGCGTTTTGCGTCACAGATCCACACGGGAGCATTTGGGTGTGGAATAGCACATCGCAAGTTACCACCATCCTTTTAAAATAACAGATAGGTGTGTGTTCCCACTGAATAGACATGTTGTAAAATAGTCCAAAACACGCCTAAACCCGAACTCGTCTATATGATGTGGATGACGCTCATGATTGGGCCAATGAGGAGCAGGGCGTACGACCACCCGTTTTCCTCGCAAAAGCGGCGAACAGACTCTATGGCGGCGAAGGTGTTGTATGCTTGAAGCGTCATCCTTCTATATGTTTTCAATGCGATTGGGCAGCGGCACTGCCTGCGCCTCTAACCATCTGCACACACCTCACTCCCTACGCGCTGTAGTGGTTGCTGACGGCCCCTGCCGCGCCCGACGTCACAAAAAAAGCGCCCCTTCGCTTTGCTCTCTCTCAGCGCTGCGGACAACGGCTTGCAGTGGGGGTCAAAAATATTGAGCGTCCACATCACACCGGCAGAGGCTCCTTGAGCCGATGCAATACACATGCCCCACCAGTAGGCGCTCTGTGCGCTGTAGAACATTGTAACCGGAACAGTAGAAAAAGAAGCCAGCTGTCACTCAGGGTATGGTGTGTGGTGTGCGTCAAAATGTTCGGCCCGCTCATTTCGTTAGGGTTAGGTAACATGTAGGAGTAGGAGACGAGGGTTAAAATTAGGGGTTATGGATAGGTTATAATTATGTGTTAGGATGTTATGGTTAATGTTAGGGGTTATGGTTAGCGTTATGTTAGGAGTTGGGGGCTAAGGTTTGGTAGGGATTGATCGTTTCGGTACAGTACATCGAGGCCATAGCGTCTCTCATCGAGCACGTCAACAGTGCTGACAGCTATACCGAGCGGACCAAACTGCTCCTGGAATTATCTTGGGGACACAAATGAGCTACTGCAGAACTGTTTTGTGGCTGGATGCTAACCCATTTTGCCGTGCTGGCCGTCGGGCGAGCAGGCGTTCGCTGCTAGCATGCTAGCAACGGCCGATCGCTGTACTCGGTGTTCCACCCGGTGCTGGGAATTTTATTGGAACATGTTTTAGAAATAAAAATAAGCATCAAGTGAAAAGTGAAATAGGTCATTACAAGTCTGAAGTGGCTAATTTGTGTTTACATGCCAAGTGAAAATATGTACTGCTGTTGTGTGTGTGTGTGTTGAACACAAGGAAACTGAAGTTGGCCCCACATTCACACGGCGCCGGTGAATGTGAAGCCAACTTCAGCTTCCTCACATAATAATAATCCCTATTAAAAATAATAATCCTCTGGATTTTTTGGGGTGAATGTTTACGTTCGAGGTGTCAGGCATGTCACTCGCATGGCACAAAGCCGAGCCCAGCGGGGAGCCAGCGTTCACACCTTGAAAGAAAAGAAGAAAAAGATAGGCATGGCATAATAGAATGTAGATATCGTAGTGAACTACGCGTCACTCTCTGTCTTGTGCTCGGGGAACTCTGTGCGCGTGCATGTGCTGGGAAACGACTGCATGGGCTTGGCGAAATCTCTGTGCGCGGCGAAACAACTGCATGTGTGCGGGGAAACAACTGCATGTGTGCGGGGAAACGACTGCATGTGTGCGGGGAAACGACTGCGGCGAACGGGTTGCAGACGCCGCTGAGCAAACTACCTCCCCAGCGGTTTTGCTCACCGGCGTCAAACGACGCCTGCTTTGTGTGGACGATAGGGGGGTTTGGCGTCATTCAGTACCGATGGCCCCCACCTTTTCCCCCAGACCGGCATCGTCTGGACGGCACTTGAGACACACACATTAGACCAGACTTGCTGCTGAGTGGGTGGAGTCATCGTCACTTCATAATCAAACAGTTTCACCAAAAACAAAACATACATCTCTGTATTTCTTCAATACACTGCCAATGACATATTATATATCATATGCAAAATATGAACTTATATAAATAATTATTAATACGCCATCAATCACATTCACATTGCATTCAAATTAAATACATATTAGCAAGTAGTAGTACTATTTTATTTTTTCTGGCGTCAGCACCGTTTTTTCATCTTTATTGGATAGGATTAGTCGGAAACTGGGTTGAGGAGATCGGGGGTAGACATTGCGCAGTAGACACAGCGCCACTAACATGAATGGGGTCGCGTTAGGTGCGGTATCCATAACCACTCGGCCAACGTGGACCCCAGTAGTAGTACTATTTATTGTCAGAAGATGGCATACTACACATAGATATATATTGATCGTCCACGTTT
>OMKY01062077.1:0-18461 GCA_900302395.1 Bregmaceros cantori | reverse complement strand
CAGTGTATATGGGTGTTTATGGGTGTGAAAGTGTGTGTGAGCAAGCGTGCACATGTACAGCATGTGTTTGTGTGTGTCTTTTGCAGGCATGTGTATGTGTTTAAAGGCGAGTGTGTATTTGTATATGCTGTCTGTTTTTAAGTGCTAGTGTGTGCATTCATGGGTGAGTTTTGCAGCTATCTGTGTGTGTGTGTGTGTGTGTGTGTGTGTGTGTGTGTGTGTGTGTGTGTGTGTGTGTGTGAGAGAGTTTACAAGTGTGTGTGTGTGTGTGCATGTGCATTTTCTATCCTGTGCAGCTATAATTGGCTGCATATATCTGCCTCTATCAGTGTTTTTTTAGATGTATGTATAGTGCATGTGGCCTATATATCTACTCTGTGTGCAGCTGTGCATGTGTGTGTACGTTTGTGCCTGTTTGGATACTCGTAGATCAGTAATTGAGACTATTTACTTCCTGTGTTGTGTGTGTTTTGTGTGGGTGTTCCATGGCAGAACGTGGAATTTTGCACAGTGTATAGATGCTCACTCAGAGTATAATTATGTACAGAGGAAATTATCATTGACAAAATATATAATTATTTTTGCGTGAGGCACACAATTATTTGTTTGTTTGTTTTTTCATCCTTTGAAAAAATGAGTTGTGGTTAACACAGAAAAATAGGTATTTAACTGTCGCATGGATATTGGTGTCTTGGTTAGCAGGTTAGCATTGGTTAGCAGCGGTCACAAATTGCATCTACTTGTGCGATACAATTCTAGCTGTGAGTCAATATACGTCCATTTATCAGACACCCCCCACCCCCAGGCATGTGTGATGTGGGGTGAATGATTGATTGCCATTTCGTTCTTCTCATGATTTGACAGGCAATCTTCTGTCTCATTCAAAAGGATCATGTGATGCTGTGACAAGGATGGAAGATGGAAGAATTTTGCGTTCAGACAGGACGCCACTGCACACCACGGATTTGTGCTGGGCACTACAATCTGTTGCTTGTCATAAAAATGGCATTTTTAAAAAAACTGCAAGAGCCGCATCGTGTCTCACAGACACACACATGCAAGATTGTCTTCGAAAACCCTTTCCTGTCTGATTAGGATCAGTCCGGTACTCTCTGGATACAGGCTATTCATCCATAGCAATTTTGTCCACAACAAACCAACAAACATACACGACAGAAAATATAACCTAGTAATAGTAATTATTCTGCAGAATAGTAATTATTCTAATGCTTGTGCGATAGGATGTGTGCAGGACAAAGCACACAGACATATCATACATACAGGCACAGCACTAATATAGCATACTGTCATGAGCCGCTCGTCCACGGGCAGCACCCAGGCGCCGGGTTCGTCCGCGGACCGCACCAGCGCAGCTGGAGCGTATCGATCTCGTCTCCAGAGCGGTTCCATGATTGGCTGTCTCTCCCTTCATAAGCGTCCAAGTTCTACGTAGGTCAGTACTAGGTAGACAAGTTTATGTGTTCAGATAGCTAGTGTGTGTTCCTGTGTCGTCGCCTGCTTGCCAGTTAGCCTTTTAGCCAGCTAGCCGTCTGGGTAACCTGAGCTATCTGCTACTGCAGGACCGACCCCTCCACCTCGGGATCGAGCCCGCCGATTATGAGCTAACAACCTGAGATGAGTACTCCTCACAAGACTCTCTTTATATAGTGTTTATTTTATTACCTGTGTCCAGAGACTTGCTTGCCTGTACACTGTTGTTTATTTGTACCATTTTGCACAAGTGTGTGCTGCAATTGTTTTGTGTTTGCCATTTGATTTGCTGTATCAAACGGATGTCCTGGATAGGCATCCAACCTTTCTTCTGAGTCCATTATTATTATTACTATCATTCGCATTAGCTACACGAATCATAACGATAGTACAAGGGTGGGCCATCCAGGCCTACTTGTTCTCATTAAGGTGCCGGTTGGTTGGACAGTAGCGGGTAGCTCCGGAGCCCCTCTCTGACAACTGACAGGAAGGTTCATGCACAGAAGCGCACATGTTGGTGATCGTTTCTCATCTCATGCTATGGTCTAATGAAGGTTTGGTGGGTCTGGGCCCCCCCTCCGAAACTCAGAGGTGTTGGTTCAGACAGTCGTCGGCCCGTTGCAAACACCCCGGGGTTATCAACAGTCTCAGCGGACACGGAGGTTGAGACACTGGGCCTTCTTCATTCAGTGAGGCTGGTCTCTTGATCTTTTTCGGGCTCTTGTCGGGATGCTTGTCGCATTTGCTGGATGCCCCGGTGGAAATCTTATACACAAAACACACACACACACACACACACATAGAGATATATATATATATGGGGGGGGGGGGTTCTGTTATTGCCTTCTTTTAAACCAAATAAATAAACAAATATGCAGTTTATTGGACAGACATATATAATATGCAGCTAAATTAAATCTGCATGGCCGCCGGAGGTGCGTGCAGCTATTACTGAGTCAATACAACATACAGAATAACGTTCAATAATAGCAGAGTGTGAGATCTGCAGTGCAGGAAAAATGAGCCGTCCTTGTGTAAAATGCGATGTTATGCATTTTGTGTGATGTGAAAGGAATTGGTTGTGCTAGAAAATAAGCATTTATTTTTGAGTTTTAGTTATTAACCCATAACTAGTGCATTTACTAGTGTTGATGGAAAAAGTTGCCTATCTTGCTTGTGTGCACTCACTTTGCGCGCAGCATTACATTGTTAGCATTTCTTAGCCCAATAGATGACTTCGGGGGGTACTTCCGGTTAAATTTGTACTCAGAACGTAACTTCCGGTGCCATTTCTTTCGTTTCGTGTTTTGGAATATTTTTCAACATGCCTATTCCGTAGGAGCACACACCTACCGTGTTATTTAAAATGGTTGGTGGTAACTGATGTGCTATTCAACACCCAAATGCTCCCGTGCGGATCTGTGACCCATTTTCTCATTCTTTTTGGAATTACTAGTAGAAGCAGCCAGCCTATTGGTCGAGAAAAACATGTGACCTCAACCTGAGTAACTTCAAATTGGATTTTGACTGTATTCCTTCTTGTATGTAAAATGATGAACGAAGCAAGGGGGGTGATGTGTAGCTGTGAAGATCTAGTGGTCGGATTTTTAACTGGTGTGCGTTTTGTGTGTTTCTACTCGTACCACCAACAGACCAAGTGACCAACAGAGTGCGGGAGAAAATGAAAAGCGACGTAAACTTGTCTATATTATGAAATAGTGCCGAATGAAAAGTCCCTACAGTCCCTACAGTGCCTAGGGCAGCAGTGTGCGATTGAGAACGGCTATATATCAACTACATCAAATTATATTTGAATATTACATTATATTATTATTAACTCTATTAAATAATATTATAATGATATGACCTCATGTTTGACACATCGTGATGTCTTTCAAATGCATATGGAAAAACATTAACGTCTAGCTCCCAATTAGCATCTTCATTGGAATTTTTCTTTTCATTCTTTCATCGCCTCGCATCGCCGTCACGCAATGTGACATTAAGCTAATGAGGAGCGGCCCCGGCGTCAATCACAAGTTCTGCACTCTCAGCTCAGAAGTTCTAACATCAAGTCAGTCGTTTTTATACTCTCTGAGAGTCGCTTGTGTTATTGTCTGTCTATCCATCCATTTGTTCTTTATCTATATTATTGTCTCGGGCCACGTTGGGTCGTCTTCATTTTTGTTTGCTTTCTAGCGTTTGATCTGCCCATCTCTCTCTCTCCCTCGTTCTCTCTCTCTCTCTTTCTCTCTCTCTCTCTCTCTCTCTCTTCCGGCGTAAACAGAATGTGGCACTCAGACGCCAGGTCGCTCCTCATTAGCTTGATGTCACATCACGACGGCGGCGGCGGCGAGCTGGAGAATGAAAGAATGAAAAGAGAGATTCCAATATGAAGACTGCCTGCGTCGCGCTGCACCACGGGGGCGCCACGCAGACGGGTCCAGAATGGCGACAGCACTTGTCAGCTGGCTTCCACTCCACTTTGCTCATGCTCTGTCACACAGCGTACACACTCGAGGTGTACAACAAACAGTCAGAGGGTAATGTCGTTTCTTCGTGGAATCGCTTGTTCAAGTCATTGGGTAGATATCCAAAGACTGTAGCCTGGCCTTGCCAGGCCTTGAGTTGAGAAGCAACACACTGACTGTTCAAAGGATCAAATTGTTAAATATCTACAGGTTATAATAAAGAAGGAACAATCTCTACCGTCAAAGACAATTTGTGTTTGTTTGTTTTTCATTTTGAAAACACGGTCTTTTGATGTCGTTGTCACTATACATGCCCTTTTTAGGACTTAGACCTCGTAACTGAGAAAGTTAAGTGGATCATTCATGATGAATCTACGCAAAAAAAGTTTATTTGACGTTATCATTTCCCTTGAAAAATTCAACAGTTTATGCCACAAGCCTAATAGCTAAGCGAATGCATTAATTCAATTCCAATGAACACAAAAAGTATTTGATTGGTCCGTGGCACACCATCGTGTTCGCATTCTTCCCTTAGCTTAACAGCCTGAGCATATACACTCATAAAAAAATCACTTGGCGGAACTTTCATGCCCTGAGTTAGAAGAGACGCAAATGTACGTTATTGTTCTTGGTGCAATCATTTAACCCATTCTGAATGTTGAATCCAAATACAAATAAAGCAACAAAAACATATTTGCCTCTCTGACGTTTGCCTCTCTCCTTCCTCCCTCCCCATGCTGGGTGAGGAGCCAAAGAGAGAGAGAGGGAGAGAGAGGTGTAATAGGCTTTGGAATATGCAGCCGAGTGTGGCGCCCACAAACTGAATCAATCAGCGTCTAATAAGGCAGCTGTTTCTGAGGCGCTGCTTGCGGCAGGACCGAAATAGCCTTTTCAGCGGTTTAATTGGAGCAAATGAAGGATTTAGCGGAGCATGCGCCGAGTCGAGGCGCCCATTGTGACTAATCTTCATCAGACCGTGTGGGGCTCGATGTGGAAATAAACGACGAGTAAATTCAACATATGCATATTCAGAGGCGACGCTCCAGTGTCTGCCGCCACATATTTTGGTGTGTGGCAGATTTTTCCCCCGCCGCTCGATCTGCCTGCCAGCGGTTTTGGAGCGCAGTCACAGTAATTAAACAATCAAAGGTGCATTCGGGTCAAATATCGTTATGATTTACGCTCTGTAAGCAGAGATGCCAAATTACCCAAAAAAAAACATGAGTTTTTTTGAGTATGACTACAAAGTACTGATCCAAATGTCTACTCGATTAGAGTAAAAAGTACAGGCTCAGAAATATACTCAAAAAGTATTTTTGAAAGTAATAAGTACAGGCTCTGAAATGTAATCAAAATAATTTTTGAAAGTATGAAGTACAAAGTAAAAAAAATGAATTCACGTCAAGCAATTTAAAAAGAAGAGATAAGTAATCTCAAACTATTCTTCATGAACTATGAACGTCTATCTGAAGATCTGCACCAACCGTGTTTGAAGATCTTCTCCTTGAGACTGTGTTTAATCTATCTACCACAACTAGTTGACTACTACTACTTGGTTTTGTCTTGTTTTCTTGAATCATCTTATTACTTTGTATATAGTCTTTGTGTTCACATAAATATACAGGTGTTCTTTTGAGTAACCCAAACCCTTGATATGCTCTGGAGGAACTATAGTAGAAAATAGTAGGAACGTGGGTTCCTACTATTAGTACTGCTATTATTAGTAGATTCACATTACAAAAATGTATTTACTTACTAACTTAAGGCGCTCTGTATTTAGACACGTTCACAGGTAAGGTTCGCCATAAACCCTTCCAGGGTTAAACCTTTCCGTTCCGAGCGGTTCAACCGTTCCGCCACCAAAATAGATGGAGCCGCAGATGCATGGGACTTGATGAAAGTTGGATGGATGCATAACTGGAAATTGTTTCCCAGACTTAAGATATGTTAAAATATACAGAGAACAAAAAACAAAACAAAAAGTTTTAACCAGTTTTGTGGGTTTTAGAGTGTTACGTTTCTGTCCCGGAACAGTTGAAGACATTTTTTTTTGTTTCCGTTTCCGCTCCTCGTAAAATTCCGCAAAATTCTGTTCATTTTCAGTTTTCGTTACTTGAACCGGTTCGGAGCACAGCTTCCAGGTAACATACCCAAAAGGATTACTTTATGAATGTGTCAGATTTTTCAAGGTGCATTTGGATTCCTCATTCCCCTACCACAGAAACAACCAAGGCGGTGTTGACCCACAGCCACATAGATAAGTTAGATAAATGCTAAAGGAAAACAAGACTGCCTGATTAATACACACACGGACATCGGTGTAACTCCAGGCCAGATTGGAGCACACTGTTCAATGGAGATACAGATTGGATTTTAATGACAAATGTGAAAGTGAGATGTCGAGGAAGAGACATGTCGTGGGATGTGGGGGGGCAAACAATTAACACATACCACGCAAATAGCGCACAGCCTTCATGTAAGAGTGTAATGGTGATGTGCGTGTCATATTAAGCGCATGAGTTCACTCATGCACAACGAAGCGTATACGCTGTGCTCATAAGTATAGCTGTTCATTACCAAGTACATCGGAGCGTGACGTAAAGTCTACCAAAAGAGGATTTAAAGAGCTTTAAAGATCCATTTCTCGGCCGCCGGCGGATGAGCTTCTTTCTCGGGGGATACGCTATCTCCAGACCTGCTCAGAACCCGAGAGAGAGGGAAAAAAAAAAAAGTGGCCCCGCAGTCTCCGCACGTCTGCTACCATTGCACCGGCATGCTGGCGCAGCGGTAATCTCTGGCCATGGCAAACAATACTCCCCATGGTTTAAAGAGGTGTTCTGGTTTCTTCTGGCTCTGGCCAAATAAAAAAAGAGTTCCCGCTATGAAACGGATCCCACTCTCCAGTCTGCAGTGTGGACAATGTATGTTGTGTTAAAGGAAAACACTGCTGAACACGGTGAGTGGATGCACGGAGGAAAGATAAAGAAGGTATTGACTCAGCCAAGATCTGTGAACAACATATTTCAGCAATGATCTTTGGTGGCGTTTTCCTTTAAGGTCAGGGATATTTCAGGTGAACCCAAGCAATCAGTCAGCTTTATTTGCCATGTTATGTGTACAGTCAATACTCACACATGGGGTTTGGATTGGACACAGTAAACACAAAGTGAGCAGAGTAAAAAAAAAAAGGATTTGCATTTACATAGCGCTTTTCTACCACATGGTGGTCAACGCGCTTTACAGTGACCTCTCAATCACACATTCACACGCCAATGGCAGCTGCTGCCATACAGGGTGCAAAGTGTCTTGCCCAAGGACACTTTGGCATGGAGACTGTTGGGGGCAGGATTCGAACCACCAACCTTTTGGTTTTCAACCCTCCAGTCATTGGAACGGCCGCTCTACCAATCAAGCTACAGCCACCCTGTAAAAGTAGTAACAATAAAAGAAATGAAAGTGCTCGAGCATTGCATATTATCATTCGTAGGGTGTATTCAAACCGCATTTTGAATTTGTCGCGGGTTGGTTCCTGAATGTAGCGCGGGTTGTTTCCAGCAGGTGGCGCGGTTTGATTGGTTGCAGTAGTATTCAAACCGTCGTTTAAGACCAGAGATAAATCGTTCTGAGATAAAAACAACTACACGTGCTTTCTGCAGTCATTCGCTGATTGGATGAATATTAGCCACTCACGAAGCGGGAGAAGGACATAACCAGATCAGCCTTTCGGCGGAACATTTCTGTGTGTGTACGTGAGCATGCGTGTGTGCGGCGCGTTCGCTCTGGGTCCCAGTTAAAATATCGAAAAGAAGAGAAAGAGAAAGTACCATAATAAAATATTGGTTATGATAATAATAATTGAATAATGACAGAGAGAGGGAGGTGTAGAATGGGTTGGCGCGCTCACAGGATGGGCTCATGCATAGGCTCTCACACACACACACACCCCAGCGCGATCGCATTGAGATCGGACCACCTCGATGAGCAGGGCTCGTCTCGGATGATTTAGCGCGGACTCTGACCTGATTGGGGGCATTCATACCAACCGGGACAACTTGGAAACGTGTTCCATCTCGGTTAAAACGAGTCGGACCCGGGATAAACACGTTGGTTTGAATACGCCCTTAGTCAGAACCTAGGACGGTGGTGTTGGACTACAACTCTAGAATTACACCAGGTGGTTGGTCTGAAAAGCAACATATTGCATGAGTATTCAATGAAGCCAACCAAATTATGGGTTGGGACCACCAAGCAATTTATTAATACAACGTAGTTTTTGTAGGAGCCAAAAATACTTGTTTTTTTTATAAATATATTTTGATTAATTATTTGAATTTGGAATTATTTATTTTCACAAATTTAGGTGTTGGAATTTATTATATGGCTGCCACGGCGAACCACACCCCGTATTTAGGAAACAGGTGTGTCGCACCTGGGAGAGACAGTGGACGCTGGCTATTGGGGCCGGCGAGGGGCTCGCATTTTAAGCACGCAGCCATACGTTTTTCTAATCGCATTTAAAGCTAATTGAAACTCATTGATGTGCAATGGAAGCGCATTGAACCATTCATTTTGTGTTTTATTTTCGTATTTTGAAGTAAATTGATCGAAACCGCATTCGGCGAAGTTCTTTATTTTAAGCTTTGATGCGCATTGACGTAAAGTGCTGAACATGGGGGCCCGAGCGACAAAAGGACTCGCTCTAATCGTTTTTGTCCTTCCTTCTTTTCTTTCACTGTCTAAAAACAAAAAAACACTAGTTGTTTGCTGGCAACAAGCAATGTTATTATTTTGCTTTGAGAAAAATAATGATAACAATAGTCCAAGTTATTATCTACGAGAGTCAATACTCAGCTTGGGTTTTATGTGTGTTGAACAGGGGCCCGGTGTCTCCGCTGGGAGCTACAAGACAAAAGCAGAAGCTGGAAACACACAGGGGAGAGTCTCACGCAGGCAGAGTCTCCCAGCGTGCTACCAGGAACATTTAAATAAAACCACTCCGTTATTTTGACCTTAAACAGCCCTCCCAGGCTGACGGTACCGGGAGAAGGATGTTGTTGTCACCCCAGCTGGGTGCAGAAATGATCCTTTTGAGGAAGGCGTCGTCCAATCCGGGGGCAGCTCTGCTGATGAGGATTGCCATCAGGTGTGGAGGTGTGGTCTGTGACCGAACATGCTGTTCCTGTGCCGTCTGTGGAAGAGTGTTGTGAAACATTTTGCAAACAGCTTGTGTTAGAAATTAAAATTTATATATTTTAAATTGGAAATGATGACAAAAAGGTATGTTGAAGGTTTAGTTTGTACAGCAACTACACACCAACATCTCCACCATCTTGGCACCACCAGTGCTGGGGGCACTCACCGTTCCGAGATAACTATTCCGATAATGTTCAAATCCCAAAAACGATCCGCTTTAAGCTATACTGCCCGAATGAAGCTGATGAGTAGGTACTCGATAGTGCCACCTAGCTGTGTAAAGAACGGTATGACCTTCGTGGAAGGCATAGCATGGCAAGCAGGTGGGTGATCTTAAAAAAAGGGGGGAATAATGTGCATGTGGGATGGCCAGTGGCTGCTGCTGAGTATGAAAAAATCACAAATTATTGTTAGAAATAAAAAAATAACAAAACGTTGAGTACTATAAGGGCGTATCCAAACCGCCATTTTGATCTAGGGCTTCGTCCAGGGTTTAGCATGGGCTAATTCTGGGGCTGATTTGTCACGGGTTGTGTTCAGACTGCCTTCTTTCCAGAGTCTTGCACGTGATAGAGTCGAGCGCGGCATGTGTGCAGGCCGGGAAGGAGACTTTTTTTTATCAGCCATTGGCGCGATAGGGCATCAAAATTGAATATGTGGTCCTGTTTTATGCCGTGCAGTGTGTTGAAGAGAGCATAAGAAAAAACAACCCGCAGTGTGACAATGGCTGAACTCAGTGCGTTTTCCTCTTTTAGAATGAATGACACTACACCATACAGATCAGGTGGGACCTTTTATTTCTCTGTGGGATACAGCTTCTAGCGCAATAGCTTTTGGTCAGCGCTAAACTTGAGTCAGAACCACCTGTTTAAAAAGGGCTTGTCCCTCATTATTTAGCACGTTCACAGCTTCCGGGACAACTGGGAAACCAGTTCCATCCCGATCAAACCGAGACGGACCTGGGATAAACACTTGGGGTTTGAATATGCCCTAAGAGTGATCTTCACCTTCCTTTCTCAATGGCATGCTGTACACACACACAACCAGGGTTGGGAGGGGTTACTTCTGTATTACTTTTGAGAAACGTTTTATATCTATCAAATAATTTGCCATACATTTGCAGATGTTCAACTCATATTACTGCCCGAAAACACCCTGAATTTAATAAATGAGAACATTTGGAACACATGAAGTTATTGGTTGAAATTATTTGATTAAATTTTTTTTTAAAGTAATCCTAAAGTAATCATATGTTGGATTACTTTTGGATTACTCAAAATAATCTTAATACAATCATACAGCAAATAATTTAATGACATTTTGGTTGTTCGTAATTTATTTAATGCAGGATGAATTCTACTTATATTATGAGCTGAAAGCCTGCAATGTATAGTAAATTATTTGTAGTAATTCAAAAGTAACCCCTCCCAATCCTGCACACACACACACACACACACACACAAACACCACCAGCTGGGCTACATATACCCAGCGAAAACATCCATTTACCTCTCGCTACAGCCCACCTCACTCTCTCTGTCAATCTCCTTCACATTCAAGCCCAGAGCAGCAGGCAACACTGCTTCAGTGCCAACTTTCTGAACAGTGGTAGTAAGTGCGAGTCACTGTGGCCGTTGTGCAGTACCGTCATTGGGGAGGCCACCATTTTGTCTGAAGATCAGAGATGTACACAAGTCCCGAACTCACAAGTCTTTAGGGGTCGAGTCCGGGTCTTTAGGGTATGAGTCCGAGTCGAGTTTCGAGTCATTTTTAAAGATCTAGAAAGCTCTAAAAGCTTGGAATTGAATGCAGAACTAAATTTGACAACATGCATATATGGCACACAGAATGGTTAGTTCAAAGTCACCTGTGATACAGGTTTATATAGCAATGCAATGATTATGAATAAGGGTGGAAAGGAAGCGGAAAATAATGGATTTTATTTTAAGCCGAAAAAAAGGGAAAGACTCGTCAAATACTCGTCAACAGTCGAGAGTCATTGACCTAGATTCCCGAGTCTTTAGGGCACGAGTCCGAGTCGAGCCCGTTTTTGGTCTCGCGAGTCGAGTCTTTTGACTCGAGTCTGCGTCTCTGCTAAAGATGCCAGGTAGGGTTGTCGGCAAGTGCCTACAAGTTTGGATTGTGCTGTGCAAGAGTTGCCTGGTTCAATATTTACCTACCGAGCCAATCAGACCGCATCACTATGCCCAACATGACACTGTGTGATAGCATAACGTGTCATTTCAGATTCTCGTTGAAAGAGCAAGACAGGGCCATTACAGCTCTGCCCGGCTACCATTTCAACAACGGCACACTAGCCTGCAATTACCACTCATGAACCAAATAGACGGCGTAATTACTTCCCAAATTGGTTCTTTGTGTGCTGCCCGACCTTATTAGGCCTGCACTCGTCTTTTTGCCCCGGGTTCCCATGGCTTGCGCTCCACACCCCAATATGGGTGAATATTTACGTTCAGATATTTCCAATACAAATTAATTTTTCACAGATGGGGTGCAGAGGCAAAATCTATTTGCAGTGTTGACGCTAGGGCTGTGCAAAAAATCGATTTGAAATCGAAAACTGATTATTTAGTTCAAAGGATTTATTTTTTTTAAAGTGAAATCGTCAAATCGGATTTCCTTTTGAACCTTGATAATAATGATTTTGCTGGTCTGTTTTCAAGTTATATGGGTGAATAAAATGTATATAAATTGACAAATGCATTAATCCTAAGCCAAACGGTGAGGGTGAGGTGAAAAATGGACACCATTTGCAAAGTTTGAAATATGAAACTTTGACTTTTAAAATATTTTGTCTTTTTTTCTCCAAGAAATCGGAAACAAATCGAAAATCAAGATTTCAAAGACACAAATCGGGATTTTATTCTTTGGCAAAATCGTACAGCCCTAGTTGACGCATAACACTCGATCACGCCATCACATGTGATGAGCGAGAGAAAAAAAAACATTGTCACTCACAGATGCACATGCAGTCTTTTCCCAAATGTGGGTCACTTGATTATGCTATCAATAGATTTGTTTTGTATTTTTCGGCGGAAATACGCGTTTGTGGAGGAATCCATTTTCTGCTAATGAGGAAGTAAAGAAGAAGTGGGTATGGGTCAAATTCTGAAATAATAATAATTAGGGCTGCAACTAACGATTATTTCGATATTCAATTAATCAGCCATTTTTACTGGTGATTAATCAGTTAATTTTTCCTTTAAAATCGGAACGATTATTAGCATTAATTATGATTATGAAACATTATTAAATGTTTGCAATATTAATATTACACATTTTGCTGTTTCGTTATCTCCATCTTATAGTAATAGCATAAAAGAGCCTACTCTTACATGCTAAATGATCACAAATTGGGCTTTGTTGTCTTTATTGTATTGGGGCCTTGACACTGGAACAATTGCATTGGGAACACCATATATTCAACACTTTTGAGCAAAGAATAGGCCAAACCATGAAACGATTAATCGCTGCCGATAAATCGATTATCAAATTAGTTGAAGATAATTTTGATAATCGATTATCATCGATTAATCGATTCATCGGTTGCAACTCAAATAATAATATAACATAATATAATACAATATAACAACATATATAATATAAAATGCAATAACATAATATAATAATAACCATCGTTATTGTTCGGTGGCCTTGATATGAAGGTGGACATTCCCGCTTATGACATAGTTCTGCTATTTTTTTGAAAAAGATCTATGGGGCTAACTAGGGCTGGGTGATTAATCGATTTGGAATCGAAATCGGATTTCTCTGTTCCGAGAATGTTGAAAAAATGTAAATCATCAAATCGGATTTCCAATTAGGTAGTGTAATTAAACAGCTCATATGGCAAAACTATGACTCATTTTGAATTACATTTTTGTTAATAAATTAAGTTTAACATTTTTGTTTCATGGGGTTAGTAGTACCTTTATATTTTGAATGATGCGCAACCTTAAGACATTTTTTGTAACAGTTTTAAAATAAAAATAACATTTTTGAATGATTAAAGTAGGACTTGAACCTTTTCTCTTTTCTCAGAAAATCGAATCGAAATCTCAAATCAAGATTTCAAAGACACAAATCAGTATGTGAAAATCGCACAGTCCTAGGGCTAACCCTCACCCTACCCCCTCCCATAAAGTGGGACATTTGGTCACCCCAGGCATCGTGTGACATGGCATGCATCAGGACCATCGCTGTGTGTTTAAAATGCGACAAGCCTCCTCACATTCCGTGCCAGTCGTCATGGAGACAGGAGAGGAGGAGAGAGGACTGATGATGGAGAGAGGGCGAGCTCGGGGACAGGTGAACCAACGCGATATGACACTTAATCACAACGCCCACTGTGATTCCAAGGCCCGCGCTGCGCCTCGTAAACACATCTGGAGTGCAGTGCGGCACGTGCCGCGCTGCCGCCACCACCGCCGCCACCGCGGCTCATGTCCTCGCATTCCTCCCACGGCCTGACACGAGCGCTCCGAGGGCATTCTGGTTTGGTGGACATGGAAACACACTTGCGCGTCAGTATTCTGCAATATATTTCAGCCATCAGAGCAGCAGGGACAGAATATTGCAAAGCTCCATCTTCGCTCCAAATGTTAGCATAATGCTATGCTTCGACGTTTTTTTTTTTGAGGGGCATAAGCGTTGTTTTTCATTCTTTATTGAGATAGATATGCAGAGATGCAGACTCGAGTCAAAAGACTCGACTCGCGAGTCACAAAAAACAGGACTCGCACCCTGAAGACTCGGACTCGACTCGGGAATCTAGGTCAATGACTCTCGACGAGTATTTGACGAGTTTTCCCTCTTTTTCGGCTTTAAAAAAAATCCATTCTTTTCCGTTTCCTTTCCATCCACGTGCGCAAAGGCATGCTCAGACAAGTGTTGATCACCGTTAAACAGTAGAATGGCTCGAGACTCGACTCGGACTCGTACCCTAAAGACTCGGACTCGACTCGGACTCGACCTCTGAAGACGGGACTGGTGTACATCTCTGATAGATAGTGACAGGACTAAATCGGAAACTGGGTGAAGAGTTTGGGGGGAGACATTGCAGAAAAGCCGGAGAGGGGATTAGAACCCATGGCACTGCTCGACCTATGGTCCGGGGGACGCACTCTTTAACCACTCTGCCACCGCACCCCCCACAATGCTATGCTTCTAAAATATATTACAATATGTCATTAAAGTGCAAACACTCCTTCACGTTTGTTGTGCAATGGCTGTTCATCTAATTATTTTCATCATCATCTTTCTCATAGACTCTTGTGCCCTTTGAGCGTGCAAAATGTTGACAGGGTAAGGACATGAATTTTTTTTTAATTTCATCTTTTGAGGAGATAATATTGTCAGTAGAAAATATCATGATATCCAATGTTATTGTTTAAAAGTATAAATGAATAAAATTAATAGTTTCATATGAAGCGGCCTGTTCTGGATATAGGTGTGTTGATCACTTGATGGCAGCAATGCTCGATGGTTTTACCCATGAGGCCTATCATTAATTTTGCTCTATAAAACAAAGTATTAGATATAGATATGATATACAACCTCCCAAAAACCTTCTGTCCCATATTGGATATGGTATTGTTGTTATATTATTGTTATGTTGTTTTATATAGACGGGTTTACGTTCGAAACACTGGTTGGTCACTTCCGGTGCCTTATTGTTGCCTATGTCAACTGTGGTACTGGAACGAGGTCCGAGCACACAAAACACACACAAGTTCAAAGTCCAACCACTGGATGTCGGTCTGTGACCAGTTGCACATCGCCCCCCTTGCTTCGTTCATCAACACAAGTTACCACCATCCGTTTTAAATATCGGTGTAGGTGTGTGTTCCCACCGAATAGACACGTTGAAAATAGCCCAAAAACACGTCGAAACAAATGGCACCGGAAGTGACGTTCCGAGTGAAAATTTCATCGGAAGTCCCCCCCGAACTCGTCTATAGGCTTGGGCAATACACCCAATACAGTTAGCTTGAATTCCCAAAGAAAGCACTATTTATTTTACCCCTGGGCTGAGGAACTAGAAGAAGTTTGCTCGGAAGGAAAAGTTTGGGCACGTCTGTAAGTTTTTGCGACTCGGCATGGCGCTCATCACACCATCTGGTTGGCAGCAGGTCGTCACGGAGACAGCCGAGGAGAGAGAGAGAGCGGCGAGCGAGCGGCGGCGGCTCAGGGACAGGTGAGTGCAGGCGATATGACAGTTAATCATGTCGCCACATTCTCTCAGTGCGCTCCTTGAAATTCTGCGCTTCGCTTGCCGCACGCCATCACGGTTGACCTATTAAAGCACTGAGCATTCTGTCTCGTTTTCTCTTCCCTTGTCATCGACGCACGTCTCTGTCTCTCTGCACGCTGTCTATGTTTCTCACCATTTTTAATTCTCCGGGTTTGGCTCCTAAGCTCAATGGCTTTTGTTAGGTAGATATTCTAGTACAAATAATTAAAAACAATTAGAAGCGCTTGGAAAGCACGAACCACCCAGTGGTGGAAAGTAACAAATTACATTTACTCACATTACTGTAATTCATTCCTTTTTATGAGTAATTTGTAATCAACTGAGTAGTTTTTGAAATGTGTAATTTTAACTTTTACTTAAGTACATTTTTACCATAGTCATTTTAACTCATTACATTTGAGTCCCCTTACGTTACTGATTACAAAACATATTGGTGGATAGTGAACATTTTCTTTTCAAGCAGAAAGTTAAACTCCTGTACACAAGCCAGAACCATTATCCATGGATCGCAATGATGAAATTATAAAAAAAAAATTAAAGAAAACAAAAACGTATGCTTAATTTGATTCATGACTCATGTGTTTTTTGCATTAAATAATTGAAAATAAGGTTTACTCATTTTACTCATGAAATTTTAAATGAGGTAATTTTGTACTTTTACTCGAGTGCATTATGAGATGGGCAATTTTTCTTTTACTCTGAGTACAATTTAAGCAAAGTAAAGATACTTTTACTATATTACAATTTGTCAGTACTCTTTCCACCTCTGCCAGTACCCACTTCCGGTAAAATCATCAAAATCTGTCTTGATTCCTGTCTGACTTTTCGTGAAGAATCCTTAAAGAAAAATACTGGCTCTGGACCGTGTTTCAGATCATCTCTAAATTTTAATGGACTGTTCCGTTAAAGTTCCAAAACATTTTTAATTTATTGAATAATATTGTTCACAGACAAGCAAACCAACAAACATATGCAAACAATAATACAAACGTTGAATTGAAATATCAGGAACTGGGGCACCACCCTGGGGTTGACTTTAAACATCATGGAAAATTGTAGATATTCTAGGGGAAGGTTACTTTTTAAAAGTAATCCGTTACAGTTACAAGTTACTCATTGAAAATTGTAATCAGTAACGTAAACCTGTTACCTAATTTTAAAAGTAACGTAAGGGATTACTTTGGAGCGGGGCCGGACAGGTTCAGGGACAACGCAAGACGCAATGACGAGGCTGGACTAAATGTTATTTCATGTGCGTAATCCCATTACCCCCAATGTAACTGTAATCCAGATTACTTATTTAAAAATGTAGTTTTTACGGACTGCAGTTACTTTATTTTTGCAATCTGATTACGTAACGGCACTACATGTAAGCCATTACTTCCCAACCCTGCAGATGTCAGAATGAGTCAATTTTAAAGAGAATTCTCTGCTTCACCATGAGAATAAATAATTCAGCACAACATCAACTCACTGAGTTTCTGACATGTTCAAGTTATGGCCCGTTGCTTCCTTTTCGGTGATAGAAATTTCAGAACAGTAGTTTATAATAGTAGTGCTCTCAGGCATGGCGTCAGTTTGTTGATACAGACGTCAACTTTTCCTTGTCCTTGGCCGTGTAGTGTCTCAGCACAATTGGTAATACAGATGGACACCATTATGACGGCTGCTTGAGCCTTCAATGAAAGGAAACAATACTCATGATCAGAGGTGGAAAGAGTACTGGAAAATTGTAATTGAGTAAAAGTATCTTTACTTTGCTTAAATTGTACTCAGAGTAAAAGTATAATTACGCATCTCAAAATGTTCTTCAGTAAAAGTACAAAATAACTTTGTGTAAATGTAATGAGTAAAATGAGTAAAAGTTTCAATTATGTAATGCAAAAAAAGCACGAGTCATAAAACAGCACAAGTTGGTGTTATTTTTTTCATGCGTTGGTTCTGGCTCGCCAGGCTGCACAGGAGTTTAACTTTCTGCCCAATATGTTCTGGTGGATGTTTTAACCGTCCACCAATATGTTTTCTTAACAGTAACGTGAGGGGACTCAAATGTAATGAGTTAAATGTACTGAGGTAAAAATGTACTTGAGTAAAAGTAAACATTTCAAAAACTGTAATTAAGTAATTAATTACAGTAACGTGTGTAAATGTAATTTGTTACATTCCACCACTGCTCATGATATTCCATTACTGGAACACATGATCTAATCTAATATCTATATTGTATATTAATACCTGAGAAGATTACTAGTGTAATAAATTTGTGATGTCGTATAACGAGGGTCTGAAACGCTAATTACCTGGAGGCTGCTGGTGGCAGGATCTGGGTAAAGGGGCCCTGGCACTTGCACGATTTTGTGGCACAAAATCAGGGTTGGGAAGGTTACTTTTTTAAAAGTATTCCGTTACAGCTACAAGTTACTCGGCACACGTCACTCGCGTTGCCCCGCTACGCAACAAGACAATCAAAACGAAACTGACTCCCCCATGGAGAAATGAAGAAACCAAAAAATTGAAGCGACTCTGTAGATGCGCGGAGAGGAGATGGAGGAAGACTAAGTTAACAGTTCATTATGAACACCTCCGTGAACAACTCAAAATCTATCACAACACTATCAAACAACAAAGAACATTACACTTTCAAAAGCTCATTGAAAATCACAAGAATTATCCTAAATTTCTCTTTGCTACAATAGATCGCCTAACCAATGCACAATCTATTAAACCCACATCTAAAGAGACTGACACTCTGTGTCAGGACTTTGCAGACCATTTTCGAGGCAAAATCAAAGACATCCGATCCAAACTGTTAGTCTACCAAACTCTGCCGGCCATTATGGCTGAACCCTCAATGATGCCAGTCAAAACACTGGAAAATTTCGCTCTGATTGACCCGAGGACACTTAGCCAAGTCTTCTCCCAATTAAAGCCCACAACCTGCTTATTAGACACTATTCCCACTCCGTTCTTTAAACAATTCTATGATTTCTTTGAGGATCAACTACTGTATATGGTAAACTGTTCTCTTCAAA
>OMKY01062075.1:1333-11648 GCA_900302395.1 Bregmaceros cantori | reverse complement strand
CTGCATTAGATTCTTTTCATAATGAATGGATGACCAATGAATGGATGACCCATCGTTGTTGCGCCCCTAACTACAGGGCTCCTCTGGCCCCGCGCCGCGCCGGAACGGCCTCTGTCCCAGCATCTGGAGCCACGCCCTGGCCATCGACCATCAGGGCAGTGTTACGGGTCACTCTGGACGCCAGGTCAGTCTGTCCAGCCCTCCACTCCACCATCAGGGCAGTGTTACGGGTCACGCTGGACGCCAGGTCAGGCTGTCCAGCCCTCCACTCCACCATCAGGGCAGTGTTACGGGTCACGCTGGACGCCAGGTCAGGCTGTCCAGCCCTCCACTCCACCATCAGGGCAGTGTTACGGGTCACGCTGGACGCCAGGTCAGGCTGTCCAGCCCTCCACTCCACCATCAGGGCAGTGTTACGGGTCACGCTGGACGCCAGGTCAGGCTGTCCAGCCCTCCACTCCACCATCAGGGCAGTGTTACGGGTCACGCTGGACGCCAGGTCAGGCTGTCCAGCCCTCCACTCCACCATCAGGGCAGTGTTACGGGTCACGCTGGACGCCAGGTCAGTCTGTCCAGCCCTCCACTCCACCATCAGGGCAGTGTTACGGGTCACGCTGGACGCCAGGTCAGGCTGTCCAGCCCTCCACTCCACCATCAGGGCAGTGTTACGGGTCACGCTGGACGCCAGGTCAGGCTGTCCAGCCCTCCACTCCACCATCAGGGCAGTGTTACGGGTCACGCTGGACGCCAGGTCAGGCTGCGTCTGTCTCCACAGGCTTCAGACGGAGACTTCACAAAGAGGGCCGAGCGGAAACGCCACAGACGTAAGAGGTGGGTTCCTGCACGGTGAATCAATCTTGAGCAGGGCTTGAAAACTAAATTATTTACATTTAGTTTGTTGTTAAAGTTCCTTAAATTGTGCAATGTTAAGTTTAGATATAGTTTTAATACAAAATATATTTGGTGGACTTTCAAACTCCGAGGCAACTGTATTAACGCCATTACGTTCGCTGTCCACAAGATGGAGCCCCAGGTGCATGGGGCTTGACGACTGACAGTGAAAGTGGAAGGAAATAGTCTCCCAGACATAGGATATGTTAAAATATATAGAGAACGGAAAAAAACGTTTTTAACCGGTTTTGTGGATTCCATAATGTTCCGTTTCCGCTCCTCGTTAAATTCTGTAAAATTCTGCTCGTTTTCAGTTTTCGTTTTCATTCCTTGAACCGGTTCGGAGCCCTGATCTTGAGGCAAACTTTTAGTTTCGTAACAACTTTCAATGAAATCAAATCAAACTTTATCTATATGGGGTGGGCGGTGGCAGAGTGGTTATAGAGGTCGCCCCCCCAGACCACAGGTCGAGCAGCGCCGCAGGTTCTAATCCCCTCTGCGGCCTTTCTGCAATGTCAGCCCCTGACTCTTCATCCCAGTTTCCCATTTTATCCTGTCACAACATCTCTCAATGAAGAATAAAAAAACGCCCAAAAAATAACTTTAATTGAATAAATAACTAAACCAAGGACGAATCCATGACGAGGCGCATGGAAGGGTTTTAGCTGACGCAACTAGAAGTGACAAAAATAATTTATAAATAAATACAAAATATACTTTATTTTTAAAAAGCCTACTATTTTTATATTGCATTGAGTAGCAGTGATTATGACTAAATGCCAACTTGGTCTCCATTAGGGCTGCAACTAACGATTATTTAGATAATCGATTAATCCGCCATTTTTACTGCCGATTTAATCGGTTAATTTTTCCTTTAAAATCGGAACGATGATTAGCATTAATTATGATTATGAGACATTATTAAAAGTTTGCAATGTTAATATTACAAACATTTTCTGTTTCGTTATCTCTATTTTATAGTAGTAGCATGAAAGAGCCTGCTCTTACAGGCTGTCACACAAGCTTACATGTTGTCTTTATTGTATTGGGACCTTGACACTGGAAAAATTGCATTGGGAACAACATATATTCAACACGTTTTAGCAAAGAATAGGCCAAACCATGAAACAATGAATCGCTGCCGATTAATTCGATAATCGATTATAATCGATTAATCGGTTGCAGCTCTAGTCTCTACGACTATGACTAAGACCACACAGAATATACTAGCAGGTAAATCGTTAGATTTATCAGGCATTTAGGTGTGCATTTGATGTTATTAATGACCTTTATTCCTCTTTGTTTTTTACATACTGCATATGAGATGTCAAAGAATGCTATTACGATTTTCACCCCTCGGGGTGAGTGTAAGCAGGTTTAATGCTGTGTTCAGCGTTAACTTTAATAAAGAGTTTTTATGTATTTTTTTGCACTTTGAGGGTGGTCCACACGGTGGCGCCAGAAGCCAAAGAAGAAGAAGACTGGGACCAGGAGCTGCAGAATGTGGAGCTGTGTGGCTGGAAGGACCTGTCGTTTGGGGTGTTGCCCTGTGGTGGGTGTCCCAAATAAGACCTGCTTAAAACCAGGGCCTTGAACCGGTTCAAGGAACGAAAACCGGGAACGTTTTGTATTTTCAAGGGAACAGAAACAAAACCGGAAACGTTATTATTTGTTATGTTCTGGAACAGCAACACTTATTTTAAAATAATGGTAACTGGTTAATACGGGTTTTCTTTCGTTGCTGAAGGAAGTGCACTTTGGGATGACTTCAAAAATAAAACGAGTATTTGTAAAATCCATTGGTTCGCTCTGTCACGAAAGCAGACCTCGGCTGTAGTAGCGAGTCGACATATATTATATAGCATTAAACAGCTGACAGGAACGGAATTAACAAAAAAAATGTTTTTAACCGGTTTTGTGGATTTAATGACGTTCCGTTTCTGTTCCGGAACAGTTAAAGAACTCTTTTTTTTCGTTTCGTTTCAGTTTCTGCTCCTCATACATTTCCACAAAATTCCGTTCGTTTTTGTTTTTTGTTTTCGCTCCTTGAACCGGTTCGGAGCCCTTAAAAAAAGTGGAAGAATGCCTTTTATTATATTATTATAAGCGTTGCATTTCTTTATTTACAATTTGCGTCTATAGCTGAATTTTCCACGATGCTGTGTCGCAGGTCCAGAGGACATCATCGAGTACCACCTGCGCCAGCTGTCTGTGCACCAGCGAGCCGGACCCGTGACCCACATGTACAACTACGTCAGCCCCGCCTGCTACCACGCCTTACCAGTGCCTTGGGTCTGCTACAACATGCCCTTCGAGCCAGGCCAGTTTTCAGACGCCCAAGAAACGGAGTGAACCGGACTCTGTCCCGAACATGGCTCAGACTCCATTAAAGTAGGACAAGTCCTATCGAGAAGGATCAACGTGGACGCAGATGACTGGATATTGATTGTATGATTTGGGATGACACGCTTTCATTACCTTTTCTTGTTTCACATATTATTCACATCCTTCCAAACAATTATTTAGAATAGAATTGACTGGGATGATAACATTATGGAAGGTTGTTTTATATTAATAATGCAAGTATTGCTATATTTCTGTATTTTCCAGTTTATAAGTCACTATGAGTCGGATGAAATTGATCATGAGAAAATCATAAACATTTACTCTATTAACTGAACAAAAGAGTGGCTTATAATCTTTAAAATATGATGTTAAGCATAATGATATGGACGCAGAAATACAAGTATTGTGTTGCTACAGTACACTTCTGTACGGAACCAGATTTCACTTCTGTTTGAAATAGATTTCATTAGGTTCTATGAGAGATTAGGCCATGTGGTCTAAAACTATACTGTGCCCTTTACATGGGTAAGGATATTTGGTTGAATAGACCAATAACGGTATATCTTAATAATGATTAATAATGATAATGGTGGGCGAAGGTAAAATACTGAAATCTTGGTAGTAAGTTCTGACATGCACGGTGTATCAGTAATTAAGGTATAGCCTCCACATCTACATTATTTTGGAATGGGCTTCGCATCAGCCCAAACAGGGATATTCTGGTGACATCTCCTGATTAGCTTACAATGGGAAACTGTTGAATTCTACTTGAGACTTTATCCAGTAGTCTTGTGTATGTTGGGGCCGTCATTCAACAACGTTATAGCAGTTCTTCTAAGATTTAATATCATTTTGATTTTTATCATTTCATATAATTGTAATGGCAAGGGTATTTGATCCAAAATTCCGAGTGCATATTATATGTTGTTGCTCGCCATGGAAATGTTACTGACCCTGTTCAATGATGTTCAGAGTTGATGCTGCAAGAAACGTAACCTGGAAATATTGAATATTATATATTGAATATTTGTTTTGCCATTAAGTTGAACACCATGTCAACACTCACTGTTTATGAGCAGTAATGATTGAAAAGATTCACTTTGTTAAGGTCAATGACACGTTCTCTGTTTGTATACGTTCTTCATTAAAATTATACCATTTTTTGAAATAAAAAAAAACAGGATTTGGGAAATTATTCGGTAAACATGTTTTAATGCATTCCTCGCTCCAGGCTCAATTAAAAACAGGTGAATTTCAATCAGGATTGCTCAACTAAAACAAACAACTGAGTTTCATAACTGCAGTGACACATTGTGTAACATTTTGGTTATTGTGAGTTTTACATTGAGAACCAGATAGAGGGCTGAAAATCACATACTGTTTATGCACTACAGCTTAAGGCACACAGGACACTGGAGCTTTTCCTCAAACCTTTTTTCATATTTATGGGGTACTGAAGTTTAAGGCACATTAAGAAAGGGGCACTGAAAAAAGAAAAGCATGCAGCTGATGCCATCCTGTGTGAAGATTATACTACTCTAAAAAAGATATCCATAAAGTATCAGCTGTGCTCCTACATTTTATAGGCTTACACTGCCTCCTTAAGTAACGATCAGTCACTGCTTGTATTTTTATTTGACAGAGCACCGTGAACCACACACATTTCTCTAGGCCAGTTCACCAAAACAATATTTAAATTTAAACCTGTCTGAACCGGTCAGAACCAGTTTTAACTGGTCAAAACCGGTTTGAACCAGGTTCAGTTTTTATCGGTTTTAACAAACGAGCTAAAACTGGTTGAAACAGGTTTTGACCGGTTAAAACTGGTGTTGACCGGTTTAAACTGGTTGTGACCAGTTCAATCCGGGTTAAACCATTTCAAATCAGCTAAAACCTGTTCAAACTGGTTCTAACCGGTTTTGACTGGTTTAAAGGTTTCCCATAGTAATGTCACAAACTTTTTTTTTCTCTTTCACTATCTCCACTCATAGCTAACATTTTCTTTTTTTTACTGTCAACATGGAACAGCTTACTCTTACATGCTAAATATATATGATATAATACATATTTTTCACCCAAGCTTACGTGTTGTCTTTATTGTATTAAGTAGGGCCATGACACTGGGAAAAGAGACTGGCATTGGGAACGACAAATCTTAAACACATTTGAGTGGAAGATGGACCAAACAAGGCAACGATCAATCACGACAAATTAATCCATTATCAAATTAGTTGGCGATTATTTCAATAATCGGTTATCATCAATCGGGTGCAGCTGTAATTGCGATACATTGACGTTGAAGTAACTGATTAAGCACGAAGATGAGTCGCTGCGATTTTGTTGATTGTGAGTGTAAATTATCGATTTGGATATATATGTATGTTCAATATGTATATATTCAATACAATTCATGACTTTATGCATTTCTTTATAAAAGTATAATTGCATGCCCAGTAGTGAGGTCTCTGTACTGCATTTCCAAAAGAAGTAAAGTTTGCAAAATTAGAAAAATATATTCAGAGTGATAAAATACTTTACTTTGGTTAGAATTGACTTTATTGTCCTTTAGGAAAATTGTCTTGGACAATGTAAACTATCACATCATCAGCCTTGTCAACAAGAATAAAACACAGGCTGTCATTCATAAAACGGTATTGCATAACCAATTAAAGAATAAGACACTGTTCGACTACAACAATAAAACAAAGTATAAAACCATTGATAAAACAGCAAGTGGTCATGGTGGCAATGGCAATGAATTGCACACACAAAAATACAGTTAAAAATAAAAAATAATAATTTTATATATAAACAATTATTTCCTAATCATTCGCACACATTTTTATCATGTCTTAAAAAATGGGAAAAGCACCTGAAATGAAGGCTTCAGAGATTGTGAAAAAAAGAATTTGTTTTGAAGCCCTACATATGCAGCTTGGTACTCCCACCCCAGGAGTCATTGATCTGTTGTTACAGCCCTGTTTGTCTTGCATCGAGCACACTGAACTTCGGCCTCTTCAATGAGTCCACTCTGCCCCTCTCACTTCGCGGTCCGTCAGTCCGCTCGCCACTCGTCACCAGAGGGGGGGTCCACGCCACCATGGACGGCGTAACCAAGGACAAGGTGGTGGCGGTGGTTGGTGGCGGCTTGGTGAGTGTGATCTTGAATGTTCTATTCGTTAACCTGCGCAGAGCAGGTTATGTTTTCCGTTGAGTTGGTTGGTTTGTCCCCAGGATAACTGAAAAAGTAATGCACGGATCGGGATGAAATTTTGTATGTTTGTTGGAAATGACAAACGGAACAAGTGATTCAATTTTGGTGCATTCTGTACCCTATAAGTAACGTCATAGTTTGACTACTGTTATGAGCTTACAAACTGTGATTTTGGTGCAGGTTTGCACTCTCCCGAGTGTTTTTAGTTCTTCATATGACCAACGGTGAAGTAGTTCTAACTACGTACCTCAACATGCTCGATGTCTTCCTACTTTTGAATGAATGAATATAACACGAAAACAATAAGGCTTTATTCTCTTAAAAAATGAGTGATCATATTAACGTCATGAAAAAATTGTATTGGATACTTGAAACGTGATATAAATTGTGTGACAAATCCCGCACACTAGAGTCAGAGTCTGTATTCTATCAGATTAGACACATTTTGATTAATTTCTTGGAACTATGAAAATGAAATTTGCATTGTTAATGTGACAGTATGTTTAGTTATTACGAAGTGTGTGTGTGTATATGTCTCATATACACACACACACACATGACAATTCTGTGAGACTGCTTTACAATTGCCCTAGCTACGGCTGATACAGGGCAAATGTTTCAAATGAAATTCAGTGGAATAGATGGTCCATGGCACAAAACAGAATTCCAACCCTTGTGAGGTGCTTAGCGCTGCTGCAGCCACTAGAATGGCCAGTAGTTATTCCAGTTATTAATTTATTAACTGCTTTCCTCCCGTGCAGGTAGGGGCTCTGAATACCTGTTTCTTTGCCAGAAGAGGATTTCGGGTTGAGTTGTTCGAGTCGCGTGAAGGTAAGTCTTCAAAATGTCTTTTTTAATCGATCTCCCCAATTGTAGATTAAACCCAGGGGTCAGCAACCCAAATGGTTTTCACTTCACTAATGTGCCCCATCAGCTTTCATTTGTCAAAATGTTTGCCTTATAGAGAAGTTCAGCGGGCAGGTCCGGCGAGACAAAGATGAAGACTTCCGGATGTCAGTCAGTGGTTCCCGTGTATTGAACAAAATTTGAAGCTGTCTATTCCGTGGGAGCACACACCCACAGTGTTATGAGAAAGGGATGCTGGAAAGTGGGAACTTGCATTCGGTTATTCTACACCCTAATGTTCATGGTGGGTTTATGCATCACTCACCATTTAATCATTTGTACTAGGGGTGCACCGTTCACGTTTTTTGAGCCCGATCCTTTGGTTTTAAGGATCGGCCGGTCCCGATCTCCGGTATAGAGTCCCGATACAGAGTTCTGATCCTGCAAAAATTGGTAGTACCCAAACTATTGGCCACAATTGTCATTTGGCATGCTCCCGACTCATTTACCATTCCGGCCGATCAGGATCGGGACAAAATCACGAGTCCCGATCCTTGGAAAATAGTCTGATCGGCCCCCGATCACCGATCTGAGGAAAGGATCGGTGCAAATGTACAACACATTAATCACTTATACAAGTGAATGCAGCCATCTCATTGGTCCAGAAGAAGATATGACCAGACCTGTGAGTCATTTGGAATTGTGTTTTTTTTAGTTATTTTTCTGTTTTTCATTCTTTATTGAGAGAGATGGTGCCAGGATTAAATCGGAAACTGTCGGGGGGAGACCTTGCAGAAAAGGCAGAGAGGGGATTAGAACCTGCGGTACTGCTCGACCCCCGGAGTTGTGTTTTGTAAGTTGGTATTATTAAAGAATATTTCCGCACAGCAATGACTGAAGCAACGTGGATAATGTGTAATCGAACACAGTGTGAGCTCTACCAAACAAATTTTGTGTGCGCTGGAGTGTTGTGTTTAAGATTTCCCCCGGGGTATCCAGCAAATGCGACAAGCATCTCAACCAGAGCGCGAGAGGGATCGAGAGACCAGCCTCGCTAAAGAGCCAAAGAGGGATAGAGAGATCAGCCTCGCTGAATGCAGACGCCGTGTCTCTCAAGTGACCTACCTTAATGAACGCAAAGGCAACATCGCCCCAATCCCTGCGTCCGCTGAGACTGTTAATACCCCGGGGTATTTGCAACGGGCCGACGACTGTTTAAACCAATACCTCTGAGCGTTGGAGGGGGCTGAGACTCCCCAACTCTTCCGTAGACCACTGCCTGGGGGCCCAGATGCACCCCTTAACCCCCAAGACCAGATACCATCACCAACATGAACCAATAGACAAGTTCGGGGGGTACTTCTGGTGTCTGAACGTCACGTCGGTATAATTTAGTCCCATGTGTTTTTGTATAGACAATAGACAAGTTCGGGGGGTACTTCTGGTGTCTGAACGTCACGTCGGTATAATTTAGTCCCATGTGTTTTTGTATAGACAATAGACAAGTTCGGGGGGTACTTCTGGTGTCTGAACGTCACGTCGGTATAATTTAGTCCCATGTGTTTTTGTATAGACAATAGACAAGTTCGGGGGGTACTTCTGGTGTCTGAACGTCACGTCGGTATAATTTAGTCCCATGTGTTTTTGGTTATTTTTCAACATGTATAGTTGGTGAGAGCACACGCCTACAGGGTTATTTAAAACGGATGGTGGTAGCTCGCGGGGTGCTATTCAACACCCAAATGCTCGGTCAAGTACCAGATTTGCCATAGGCTACCATTGAAGTGTGTTTCCTCCCGACGGGACAAAATGCCAGCCCCCTGTATTTTGCGGGTAAACTCGTCTATTGGGTGCGATGCGTGTATCACGTTTTTTGCTCGTAAACTCAAGTTGCTTGGTCTCATCAGTTAGTTGGGTTATGAACAGTAGAACTCTTCAGCAGGAGAGAGATGAGCTGTTGTGAAGGATTAAATATCTCTCCAACGGTTCACAGCTGACTGCTCGACAGCAATTACAGCTCATATCATGGACATGAAAGGCTTCTTTTGATCATTCAGTAAAGGAAATTGCAAAGATAAATGGCAGTCACGCACGACAGCCGAGGACAAAGCTGTCTCGCATGAGAACCGAGTCGGAAACAAAAGAAGCGACCCTTGCTGTTGAGGATATGTTCATCCCACACCTTCAGAAATGACTCTCAAGTTAGCTCTGCCACAGATGACCTAAAGAGCTCATAATACTAACAGTGTATAATACTAACAGTTTATAATGTTCACATTATAAACTGTTAGTATTATGTAGAATTGTATATTCATACACCCTGCCAAAAGACAATAGCTGTGTCCGAATTCGCTCTCTATTCCCTATATAGTGCACCATATTTTATAGGTGTGTAGAGGTATGTGTGTAAAGAGGAACACAGCCTCTAGCATAACGCTAGGTTTCCAGGTTTGCCCCGTCCGTCACCCGCAGCGCCGTGCGAATATTTCCCGGCTGGAGAAAAGAACAGTGGTTTCCACATTAGACAGAATGCGGCGCTCTGGTGGACGATGTTGGTATTGCACGCGCCTTTTGTTGAAATGCCTTTTTCTTGTTTTTTTCATCTTTCTTGTTTTTTGACCATTTGTGCATTTGGTGGTTTTGCTGGATCACTGACACTGTCTGGAAGACATTTATACATTGAAACGGTTGGTTTTTTTAAATAAAATGTGTTACAAAACGGAAAAAAATAGTAAAAATAATAATTTTGAGAGCACCGACACTAGTGTCCGAAATCTCGGTCATTGCTGTTGAGTGCACCATATAGGAAGTAGGGGATAGGGAGTGATTTCATTGCTGTTGAGTGCACCATATAGGAAGTAGGGGATAGGGAGTGATTTCATTGCTGTTGAGTGCACCATATAGGAAGTAGGGGATAGGGAGTGATTTCATTGCTGTTGAGTGCACCATATAGGAAGTAGGGGATAGGGAGTGATTTCATTGCTGTTGAGTGCACCATATAGGAAGTAGGGGTTAGGG
>OMKY01062074.1:0-11694 GCA_900302395.1 Bregmaceros cantori | reverse complement strand
TGTGTGTGCGTGTTTGTGTGTGTGTTTGTGTGTGTGCACATGTCTGTGTGTTTGTGTGGGTATGCGTGTTTGTGTGTGTTTGTGTGCGTGCATGTCTGTGTGTTTGTGTGTGTCCGTGTTTGTGTGTGTGCGCGCATGTCTGTGTGTTTGTGTGTGTCCGTGTTTGTGTGTGTGCGCATGTCTGTGTGTTTGTGTGTGTTTGTGTGTTGGTGTAAGACCCGTTCACTTTACAAAACAAACAGCAGCTCCCAAGTTTGTAACTCAGCCTTGATGGAGGCTGCAGCCAGCTGCCACGCATTCCTCTTACACTGTTAATACACACACACACACACACACACACACACACAAAGAACGCACCTACACACAAGCAGACACACACACAAGCACATATACGCAATGAAGTATGCACATACACACTTGTACAGCTCCAACCACACTTATACACCCACACACCCACACACACAAACACTTGTACAGACGCACATGTACACCCACACACACATGTGCACCATGCAAGCCTACAGCAGCATGGTGCATGAACCATGTAGATAAGCCAAATAGACAAGATAGGATTTTATATATACATATATATATATATATATATATATATATATATATATATATATATATATATATATATATATATATAAAAGAGAGAGAGAGAGAGAGAGAAGTTCCCAATGTGTGTCACTAAAGGCCAAGGTAATGTAACAAGTAGTGAACTGTAAAGTCAAGTCAAATTTACTCGAGTAAAAGTAGAAAGTATATTTCCCAGTCACTAAAGAATCTGAACAGGTCCAATGACTTAAGGTTGTATTTCACTGCAGCAGAATGTTCCAGGCCTGAAGTGGTTGGCAGATATTCAAACATTATGAAAATTATCCAGACCTGCACAGCGACATGTCCAAGTTCAAGGTCTCCATTTGCTGAAATGCGTGCGGTTCCCCGGGTCGGAAAAAGATTCCCTGAGATTACGACAAAAATGTGGGAATAACGAGGTTCCTCCTTTTTCCAACATGGTGTCAGAACCAGGGCTTTGAACCAATATTTTTTCCAAGCGTTTCGTTCCGAACAGAAACAGAATAACGTTTCGGGTTATGTGTTCCACCAATAATTTGACGTTCCTGAACCGGTTAGAACAAAAAAACTGTTCCCGGAACGGTTAATTTCGTTCCCGTCACCTGTTTAATGCTATGTAATATTTCTTGCGACGAACCCAAAGCGACTCGCTACAGAGGCCCGCTGGTAGCGCTCTACAGCCGAGGTCTCTTTGTGTGTCGGGGCGAACCCACAACAACACACTGCAGAAAGTCCTGCAACGATTCCTACTTCACTGCTGCATCGTAGATTTTATAAATACTCTTGTTTTATTTCTGAAGTTATCCCAAAGTGCACTCCTTTGAGGAACGAAATAAAACCGTTATTAGCGGTTACCATTATTTTTAAATAACTGTTCCGGAAGATAAAAAAATAGTTTCCGATTTCATTTGTTCCCTGGAAAATACTAAAAGTTCCCGGTTTATGTTTTTGTTCCTTGAACCGGTTCAAAGCCCTGGTCAGAATAGACATGTCGCTGACCTGCAGAGTAGACGTTGGCTTGTTGGCAGGAGGCGTCTAGGAGAGGGGTGGGTTCTACCGCACCCCTAGCGTCCAGTCAGATGTCATAAGTACCCAAATGTCTTAAGTCAGTAAAATAAATTTGTGAAAAAAAACGAACTCTAGTAAGACAACATACTGATCCAAATAGCTACTCTAGTAAGACGTACAGGCTCAGAAAAATGACCTCAAAAGTAAAGTGAAATTGTATATAAAATTCCTTTTCAATGCTAGTTTTACTGCGTTTGAACAACTTGTTAAAAACCTAGCCCAACTTACTTCACTTAAGGTTCATAAATCCCACTGCCGAACATCGAAATTAACATTTGGAACATTCTCAAAGCATGCTCATAGGCCCAACTCTTAGATCTGTTAACATGAAACAAGTAAAAGAAAAGTACTTAAGTATTTGTACTACGTTACTTGCCATCTCTGGTTACAAGACACTTATTGCTCGTCTCAGGGTGTGGAGAAAGCAACCTTTGGTCCCATGGCGTCGCACACATCAGCGTAAGCCGTCATTGCTTGTAAAGGTGCTCGGTTAGACTGGAGTACGACTACAAATGTAAAGAATGACGATCAAGAGCCTTGAAGTCATTGAAGTCGAACTAGTTTAAATGTTGGGCCAGCTAGGAAGTGGCCCAACATTTAAACCTACGGCAAGATCTAAAACATTTCCAGAAGAGCAAGGAAATCTAATGTTAGGGATCTTAAAAATGCCGTTTCCTGCGTCTGATGTTATGACATTAAACAGTAATCTTCAGCGGGGGCGACAGTCTCGGGCTGCAACTAACCATTATTTTTAGATTAGTTGGCCATTAAACAATTTACTAAATCTGTTAGATATTTCCCCCCTTAAAAGACAAATGTATCTTGTCAATTTGAAAATTTGGATTTCAACCAAATAAATGACAAAAAACCCACTAGAATGTATATGCTAATTTTGATGTGTGTTTGTTTTTTCTAAAATTATAAATGTTTGCATACACCAAAAGTTGCTGATCATTTCATAATCAGTCAATCGATTCCTCGCCTGAGTGATCGTTTTGCGTGCCAAATATTCAGACCTGTGAAGTTCTGGGGTTGATTTAGTAAATAACCACACTAGACCTTCCTTCCTCCAGTCACAGGACTGCTGTCCAGCAGAATACAGATCGTGTGTCCCACAACAGAACACCCGATAACCATTTTCACAGCTGGAAGCCACAGTGGCCCACTGGTCACATTCCATTACAATGTTAAGTCTTAGCTGGAACATCATAATCATGAAAATACTCGTTATTTAAGACAAAATAGCTCAGATTTCAACAGTTTATTAGCTCCACTTGTGAAATTTGACTCTAGCAAACGTCTTCATGGCTCCAGTCACATGGCACCACGTCTGCAGCCTCGCCCTGGACGGAAAAGAGTGAGGATTAGACAAACCACGGAGGTGACAACACTTAAAACAGACTAGAAGTTCAGCCTCAGGATGAAGGGTAGAATCATGGGGGCTCAGGAGCCCTCATAGGAGATGTCAGAAAATGTAGAAAGGTTTTCATCATCGGCTGAAGTCTGGTAACTAGTCACTAGACTTCAGAGTCACTTACTGGAGCAAGGCTTCATAGGTCGTCAAGGGTCACAGTCCTCCAGGAGGATCCAAGACTGCATCTACAAAGCATTAAAAGGAAAGTAAAGACCCACAGTATACAAGATTCAAATAAGACTCGTTTAAACAATGAAAAGGAGATTTATTTAAATCAGCTAAAGGAATTACTCAATTTGGCATTGAGGAGCCTTTAAAACTTCAGCCTCAGAATAAATAAGGGTGGGGTAGCCTTCATTAAGAGTCAGGAAATGTTCAAGGTCTCATCATGGGCTGAAATATTAACAGGAAATTAAGAAACTTACCATAAGACCTGCAAGGAGTCCAGTCATTTAGCCATCCAGGTCACAGTCATTTAGCCATCCAGGTCACAGCTGCACAACAATAAGTTCTCAGTTACATGAATATTGAATGATTACAGCCCAGTATCACTGCTCACAATTTAAATTTAAATATAAAACAATATTGCCAAAATACCACAGCAACTTTAGCCTTCAACGTAGTTCAATAGTTACATTCTCCAAAATAATTTCTTACATAAACCTGAGAAGTCAGCCATCTAGTGTGCAGTCTTAAATTAAAATTTCAAGTTAAATGTTTGTAAACCTTACTGTTAAATGTATTTGTTGATTCTATGCCAAAACCATTTTTATAACATGTTTTCTTTCATGTTGACCTTGTTCATTACCCATTGATCTTTAGATGTTTCATGTCCAACTAAAACGCCGTGGGTCTACTGCTGTCATGTTTAATATGGTGAAGTAAAATCTTATACTGACAAATGTGTCAAATGACAGCTCTGGGTGTGGAGCTGCATTTCATATGGTCATGTGTTGCACCAATAGAATTGCTGTGTTCAATTTGATGCCAAGCCAAAAAAAAATTGGAACAGGAATTAATACGTAAATCAGTTAACAGGATCCTAGAGCAGCAACAGATTCGATCATTGGAATAATCGCCAACTAATTTCATAATCGATTAATCGACAGTGATCCGTTTCCTTGTTGGTCCAGTCTAAGCAGACATGTTGGATATCTGTTTCCAATGCGCGTCTCCACCCCCAGTCTCATGGCCCCGCCCACTCCCCTGGATTGCGTTAACGACCTCAGCAACACAAATACAACTAACAAGTAAGGTTGGGAGGAACCCACTAAGTTATAAGTCGGCACAGAAAAGTAGGATGTTGAAAACGTCAACGACTGGTGAAAACAGTGGAACAGCAAAAGTTGGCAATATTGAAATTGTCAACTTTTAATAATTAATAATTAATGTTTCATAAGGTTAAGTCAGATTTAAACGAAAAATTAACCAATTAATCGTTGGTAAAAGTGGCACTACTGGTTCCCGTCGACTCTACAATGTCATTGTCCAGGCTACAAAAATGAGCGATATTGAGAATCTTAACTCACAGCAGAAGAGAATGACAAGTCTCTCTGCGATCCACTCACATGCAGAAAAACAGACATTCCCAGATCAACACCAGCCTATCATTACACCCACAACACATTTTTATTCCTAGCAAATCTATACTGGCAGGTGTGTCTACATGTTAAGTTTTGATGATGTGCATAGAGCACCACCCATGACTTCTATTATACTCTTATATACTAGTTCACCCAACTCCAGCCTCAGAATAGATTCTAGAATCATGGGAGCCCAGCGGCTCTCATAGGAGATGTCAGAAAAAGGTTAAGGGTTTTTCATCATCGGCTGAAGTCAGCAACAATAAAGCAACACACTGTGAGTGACTTACCAGTAGCAACACTTGGGAAGGCAGTCACCACCTGCATTACATCTGAAGAGCAGATGTAAAGGGTGGTAAGTAACGGCCGAAATGTAATATTCAGAACAAATAAGTTCAAGCAGCCACATCTAACTTTTTTTGCATACGTCAATGCCTTCGAAATACACAAGTGACTAGTGGCCATGTGTTGCACTCTGACCTTTGATTGGACACGGTCCTGTACGATTGTTTGCTTTAAAGTTTTGACATTTCCAACTCCAAGTCAGATTTTTAGATAAAACGTTAATTCAAGGCATCAGGGTGTTGCAGTAGAGATTTTAAAACCCTGGCACTGCAATGTTCTGAACTTTACAACGACCGGGCTCGCATTACTTATGAATGATCAAACAAGTTATGGTAACCAGCCTGAGTTGGTAGACGCAAAACCCTCGACTTGACGCCTCAGAACTAAACTGAATAACAGGAGCAGACCGCCTTCATAATGAGAAGGTTATGGCAGGTGCAGACATTCTTCTAAGGCCCACAGTACATGCTGCCTACCTTCTCAGATAGCAGAACATCTGGTCAGCAGAGAACATCTGGCCAGCCAGCTCACTGCAGGGACAGAGCCAGTGGATCAGTAGGGTTGATGTTTAGCTACTAGAGAATCCTACCAAATGACAGTCAGCCTCAGGATGAATGATAGAATCATGGGGGGCTCAGCAGCCCTCATAGGAGATGTCAGAAAATGTTAAAAGGGTTTTTCATCATCGGCTCAAGTCTCAACAGAACATTTTTAAGCATAGCACTTCTTACCATAGCAAGGCCGGCAAGGACTCTAGTCATTTCCCTCCATCCAGGTAGCATCTGTACAACAATGAAAGGGTGATGACGATTTAGCTTCTAGAAAATGTGGCTTTCAGTTGCATTAATACTTTATAATACATTAGAACTTTATCATTCTCTACACAGTACGAGTATCATCCCACAGCAGCAGCAAGTTCCCCTGGCAGAGCGCACCATCATCCGCTCTCCAGAGCAGTGCTCCCAGACTTATTTACAGATCCTGATCCGGACAAAATCACCGAGTCCCGATCTTCGGAAAAAGATCTGATCGGTCCCCGATCACAGATCTGAGGATCGACCTCTAACATAAATGTCTTTAAGAGTCAGCCTCAGGATAAATGATAGAATCATGGGGGGCTCAGTAGCCCTCATAGGAGATGTCAGAAAATGTTAAGTTTTTCATCATCGGCTGAAATCTTAACAGTACACCAACTTAACTAACTAACCATAACTAGGCTAGGAAGGACTCCAGTCATGTCCCCCATCCAGCCAGCACCTGTACAACAATGAAAGGGTGATAACAGGTGTAACAATTAATTCAGTTACATTAATATGATGAAGTGCCAATATATCAACGACTTTCGCCTTCAGTACAGTTCACTAGACAACATATTCGCCAAATTATTTCTCTTTACAAAGACCCGACAAGACCCAAGAGACATCAAATCTTGTGTAGTCTTAAACTAAAACATTACATTAAATGTTTCCCCATTAAAAGTTAATTGATATGGTGCATTTAATTCATTTTGCTTGGAGGAAGAGGTTCTTCCATGCCGATACTAAATGAAAATGTTAGTTCAAACAAAAAGTAGATAGTTTGAAATGTTAAAGACAATAACACAGAAGATAAAAGTGGATTAAGTGATTAACAAAATAAAGATTGGTTGGACACAACAAATGCATGCAACTTGGTACCTCGAGAAACTCAAGATGGGGCTGGGGTGAACACAGTCCATGGGGCTGGGGTGAACAGTCTTCCATCAGTGACCTGTAGCCACAGAGTTTGTCAACAAAGAGGCTCCACAACCAACATACACAAGAGCTAATCTGCATTTGTTCACTAAAAAGTAAAAGCTAGGATGAAATAAAACCTTGGCTATATGGAAGTCATCCATTTTAACCAAGCAAGCGTCGGTTCATTGTAACCCTTGTGTAGTGAAGGCCATTTTAGACACTGGTGGTAACACTCAAGTCAAATATGACAAGGTATGTTTCCATTCAACATAAAGATTTTAATAAATGACATTAAAAGATAAAAGTATCTGAATCCGAGGACCAGCAGTAGAACGGATCTCCACGTGTTACTCTACCAACACGTGGGGGATCTAAAGTCCGGGGAGATGGACCTAAAGTCCGGGCGGGTGGAACACGGACTCACCTCACTGCCCGCTGGGGCTGGACCACAGCCCTCCGTAGAGACGCAGTGACGAAAAACCATGTTGACGAGAACGTTGGAAGAAAACGTTTTATTTGAACGTTCGTCCACAGTCCGCCTTGACCTCGACTCTCCGATGGCGAGCAGGAAAAGGAAGTGTTGCAAGGCGAGGAAGCGGTTTTATTTCCTACGCTACTTCCGGTCCGTGACGTCACAGAACGGTTGGCGTTAGATCGGATACCTATACTGTTTGAATTCCCTTGTGATGTAGTATGCGACTCCCTAAAAAATGATCCGCTTGTTTTGTTAGGGTCCACCAAAAACCACTGCCCCGAATCCCTAACCTAACTCCTAATCCGAAACCTTAACCCCTGACATCACACCAGAAGACCCTACTAACCCCAAACCAACCCCAACCGTAGCCTCCTATTCCTAAATCTAACCTAACCCTAACAGAATGAGCAAATCGTCGCGCACCACATCACATGGCATTTAAACGCCATACGCATCCGATCTAAAAAGTACCAGCCGATGCTAAAATCAAATTAATTTCGAGAGGAGCATTGTGTATTACCAGAGATGACAACATTACCGAGATTTCTTACTTGAGTAAAAGTGAAATACATTTGTACAAAACAACTTGAGTAGCATTACAAAGTACTGATCCGAATATCAACTAGAGTAAAAGTAAAGTATGGGCTCTGAAATATACTCAAAAGTATTTTTGAAAATAAAAGCTTCAGGCTCTGAAATGTATAAAAGTAAATAGTACTAAAAAACAGCTAATTATGCCAGGAAAGAATCTTTTCTTAGCTTGTGTCAAACTTTAAGCGGAACAACCCGCTGAATCGTCTATAGTTCTTGTAGATCAGTGACCAGGGCTTTGAACCGGTTCAAGGAACGGAAACCGAAAACGAACAGAATTTTACAGAATTTTATGAGGAGCGGGAACGGAAACGAAAAAAAGATTTCTTCAACTGTTCCGGAACAGAAACGGAACATTATGAAATCCTCAAAACCGCTTAAAGAAGTTCTCTACATATTTCAACATATCCTATGTCTAGGAGACTATTTCCGTCCACTTTCACTGTCAGTCATCAAGCCCCATGCATCTGGGGCTCCATCTTGTGGACAGACGAGGAAGCGAACGTAAAGGCGTTTTAAACCCGGTTTTCACGTCAATACAGTTGCACTGAAGTTTAAAACTCCACCAAATATATTTTGTATAAACTATCTCTAAACGTAACATTGCACAATATAAGGAACTTTAAGAACGAACAACATGTTTGCGCTCCGAATCGGTTCAGGACCGATATTTTGGTGGTGGAACGGTTCCGAGAACGAAAACGTTAAACATAGGCCTGCCTCAGCCGTTCGGAACGGAACGTTTTAAAAAATAATTTATTTTCAAGCTCTGTCAGTGACACTGCGCAAACATAACAATATTAATATATAGAGAATATTTATTGTATCTTAAGGTTCCCCGTGGGGTATCCAGCAAAAAGCGACAAGCTTCGTGACTAGAGCCAGAGAGAGATCGAGAATGCTCAAGACGCCACCGATGTGTGGGCCTTGGTTCCAAATCCCCGCGTCCGCCACGGCTGTTGATACCCCAAGGATACTGCTCGGGCCGACGACTGTGTGATTGTCTATAAAAAAAGTAATGAGTCCGTTTTTGTAAAGTAAGGAGTGTGTTGGAGTAAAGGGTGTTGAACAAGGGGAACATGCTGGTTTTATCATCTTTATTGTCATCACAGCTGTACAGGAATGCAAATATGACCACAGCAGAAACACCAGCTCTCACGACAGCCAGCACACCTTTTGTATAGTTCACAAACACTCTCTCACACAAGTCGTCATAGAATATATTATTATTCTCTTAATCTTTCCAAAAAAGATAACAAGGGACTTTTGGTTCGAGGAAAGAGGTGATGGGGAGTGTGGGAATGTGCTTCGCTCAGGGCGGGAGAGAGAGAGAGAGAGATAGCCTGGCGAGCCAGAACTAACGAATCGTCCACGCAACGCACGCCGCTAGACTAGACGATCGTTCTAATCGCGTGCGATGCGTGGACGACTCGGTGGTTCTGGCTCGCCAGTCTAGGGGGGATAGAGAGCGCGGAGCCTTTCCGCACCAGAGGGCGCTACGATGCAGGACCACAGGCATACCTATAAAAATAATTCTAAACGATATATTACACATAGAAAAACACATTGAAACAGGGGGGGGGGTGGCTATGTGCAGGTGCATACCATTTGACAAATAAAAACACAGGTGGAATAAAAAAAATAAATAGATAAATAATATAAATAAAGGGAGATCCCAACCCCCACACCCCTCATACATCCCACCAAGGCCAGAACCAATGAACCGTCCAACCGTGAGCCGCTGGTTCTGGTTTGCTCTATGCTGAGTTGAATTTTGTGTCATTTGTCACCTGGACCTATCCCCTCAGAACCTTTGGACTAAATCAGAACGGAGGTCTTCTGTTGGTGGCGGGTCATTTGGTTTAGTGGTGCACCGATCCGATCCTCAGATCGGTGATCGGGGGCCAATCAGACTTTTGTCCAAGGATCGGGACTCGTGATTTTGTCCCAATCAGGATCGGTAAATGAGTCGGGGAGCCAAATGACTGTTTAATTACTTTGACTGTTAGCAAAATTGACAATAGTTTGAGTACTACCAATTTTTGCAGGATCAGGACTCGGTATCTGGACTCGGTACCGGAGATGGGGACTTGCCGATCCTTTGATTTTTAAGGATCGGCAGATCCCGATCTCCGGCACAGAGTCCCGATCGGATCGGGAGCAAAAAAACCTGATCGACTTTAAAAGTGTAATCATGTTCAGAATACTCTTTTTTGCTTTTAATAATAATAATAATAATAATAATAATAATATAATAATACTAATAATAGTAATAATAATAGTAATAATAATTATAATAATAATAATAATAATAATACTTTTAGGGCTGTTGTACGGCAGCCCCGCGGCGGCAGCCATTTTGCGGGGTATCATCGCGGTCGTACGAACAGGCAGCGAGCGATGTTTGCACAACATTGTCCTTATAAAAGTGTTCTATTATCAATTGATCAACGGTAATATGCCATCACTATGTCGTTGTATTTGCCCCAACATGATGGACAAGAAGTGGAAATAATACCACTTCACCGTACGTATACTTCACCGTACGTGATACCCACAAAATGGCTGCGGTCGCCAAGCCGTGACATCACGTGCAACAAGCCCTATGTCATCTACGAATCTCCGTTCCTATGCCAGTGTCAGTATTATTTGATAGGAACCACAGCCGCCTGTGATAGCAAGGAACCGAGGTATAAAGGGCGATCATGAAACGGTGTGTACATTGTGCGAAGTCACAGTCATCAACCAACATTACTAGGCGCTCAAACAGCTGATATAATCAGTACTAGAATACTTCTTTTACTTTTTAAATATTTAACTTTATAAATCATACATAGTTTAGTTTGAAACAAACACACGTTCACTGTATGAGGACGAAGGGTAAACCACAGGTAAATGATTGTGTTTGTGTGCGTGTGTTGTTTAGTAGAAATATCATAGACTGTATATGAAGTAGACGCAGTGTGCATGACGTCATCCATAGACTGTATATGAAGTAGACGCAGTGTGCATGACGTCATCCATAGACTGTATATGAAGTAGACTCAGCGTGCATGACGTCATCACATTGCTTTGATCGGACTCGGGTTGTGCCGCCGACTGCGCGCTGTCATTGTTGAAAGTACACGTATATCCGGGACAAGGCGAGAGAGAGAGAGCTATACAGTATATGAGAGAGAGAGACACCTCCACACACGACGTCTTCCAGTGGTACTGTCCGCTAGGGGCGCCAACGACAGACTCAGAATTAATGGGATCCTATGGGAGCTGAAATAAAAAATATTAACGCCAAATCTGACACGTTTGTGAAATTATGACCCCCCTCACACAATTACCCGATAATTATCCCGGCAATATACATTAAAAAATCAATTAGGAAAGATCTTTAAATAGGTTAAAACAGGCTGCTAAGATTGGAATATTTGTATTGGAATACCCATAGGCCTCGGTTTTCTGAGACTATGCTCCACCAGCCTGAGGCCCATACCAACCCGGAAGTCGGCACGGACATCAAAACGAATGTGGTGTCCATTTTTATATACAGTCTATTTTCCTGATACAGCCAGAATATGGTCAAATGTCCACAGACTGTTCCACTCTGTACGGTGTTAGCGGGCAGGTGTATTGAGGGAGAATTTACATGTACAAGTCATATTGAAATGCTGCCAAGACTTCCTGTAGCTCCGGTAACACTGCTTCTCTCTCTCTCTCTCTCTCTCTCTCTCTCTCTTTCTTGCCTAGCACTCACTCTTTCCCTCTCTCTCTCTCCCTCTCTCTCTCCCCCTCTCCTTGTGCCACCCTCTCTCTTTCCCACTCTCTTTCTTGCCTAAGCACTCTCTCTCTCTCTCTCTCTCTTTCCCACCATGCCTTTACACCTCCCCCTCTTCTCTCTCTCCCTCTCTCTCTCACCCTCTCTCTTTCTCT
>OMKY01062066.1:6839-27986 GCA_900302395.1 Bregmaceros cantori | reverse complement strand
CCCCATCATCAGTGGCCATCACAGTGATCGTTCTAAAATAAGACGGAAAAAAAGTGCAGGTTTTCTGCCAAGAACTGTGCACATTATACCCCCCCCCCCTCTGCCGCCTCAGCTAGAACACAATTTCAAAGGTCAAAGGCGCCACACGTACCCCACCTTCCCCATCAGCAGCTGGCATCTTGAATCTGGCGGAGTGCGCTCAGCCTCCTGCACACACCGAAAGGCAATGCCGTGGCGTGTGCCCTGTGGGGCGCACGTAGCTGCTTTGTTGTTGTTTTTGGAGCCTGCTGAGCGTTGATATTTCAAGCTGGCTACATTCACCTGTGCAATGTAGAAACCGAGGAGCAGCAGAGGAAGCTCACTGCAGTGGACTGTGAGCAAAAAATTGTGAGCAAGCAACAGCGTAAACTTGAGCATGACACAGGCACATGATGCAATGTCTGTGAGCTGAGACTGCTGAATGAAAATAATTTCACTTTGGGATCAATAACATGCTCGCCAATTGACAGTATTGCCAGAGACTACTGATTACTCCTTACTCCTATAACAAACGTGCAATTAATTTTGAGGATACCAATACACACAGTTACCAAATGAATAAAATCCTATCACATATTTACATCATCCCACCATTCATCTATCATTTGACAGTGTGACTTTGAACAATCGCCACAGAGATTGAAGGAGAATCTCCTTTAATTCCCATGGCTTTGTTTACACCCAAAAACTTCTCAACTGAGTAAATAACAAATAAGCACTGACCCTACACAGCCTAATATGAGGTTAGTAGGCACTGCTCTGTAGCCTCGTCTGCAGTGGGCGAAGGTGTCTGAGGATCTCTGTGTGCTTTATAGTTGGAAAGGCAACACCGCGGTGCGGCCCATGTTGCGGACGTAGCCGTGTTGTTTTTGGACGTGGCGAACGTTGACATTCCAAGCTGACTACATTACTACAAATCTCACGGGCACCCCACCAACACCACCACCACCCAACACCTTCCAAGGAGGCTTATCGGCGCCCGGCATCTCCCGGCCGAGGGCCCCGCTTGAATTCGGAAAATATGCTGGCAACGGCTTCCTTTTTATAAAGTTTCTGCTATATGTTACAGCCTGCGGGGCCCGTGGCCCTCCAACCAGGTGTGGCCCCGCTGACAGAACCACTCTCGCTTGAAATGTGTTCAACATTTAATGGTCCGGTGGAATGACATGGATATAGTTACAAAAGTAAGTATAATATGTTACTTCAGGCATAACAAAAAGGTGAGACGGCCAGATCAGATAGCATGAAAACGTCTATGCACCGAGCCCAATGAATCAGTCGGCTGATTCATTGGGCGTGTTGATAATCAGGATGATGCCAAAGATATTGTCACATATCAGTCAGTCTGATTGTCATGACATTATGTTTTAAGATGGGACTCAAGCTGGGTAAATGGACATGCGCCTAAGGTGGGGGGAAATAGAACCCACGACTATGCCGCGACATTGTGGCATATGCATGTTGTACAGTTCTCGGTATCAACATTTGTATCTAGTAATTATATTTCATTTGTAGTAGAGCCTATTTCTAAGAAGGCTGAGTTAAATAGTACCTACTGTCACCTACAATCGTATTTTCGGAAGAACTTCTTTCAATGCTTCTTTTTTTTCTAACGTTTTTTTTTTCCGGCGTCAGCGCCATTTTTCCATCTTTATTGGATAGGATTAGTTGGAAACTGGGTTGATCGGGGCTAGACACTGCAGACAAGTCGACGAGCGGACGCTGCGGACGCTGCGGTAGACACAGTGCCACCAACATGAATGGGGTTGCGTTAAGTGCGGTGTCCATAACCACTCGGCCAACGCGGACCCCCTTTCAATGCTTCTTATAGTGTTAAAATGCATGTATCGCCAGGTGCACTTAAATCGGTTAAAAAAAAAAGCACTGTCACAGCAGGCTTAAATTTTGCCTCCTTGGATACATGGTGGTGGCCTGGTCTTGGTTAAAATACCTGTTTGAAGATCCGCCTAATATTATCCACAAATGACATGTGAACACAACAATGAATACCTTAAGGAAGAGAAGCTGTACTTTATGGGGATTATGATTAGAAATAAAAATATAATATAATACAACCTTTATATAATATAATATAAACTCTTACAAGTGAGTATGCATTTCTTGTATGACGTCTGTAGAGTAGAAAATCATATTAAAAAGGAGGCAAATGATTTCATTCCTTTTATATTAGACTCTGTCACACGTTAAGTTTCGCATGAACTCATAGGTCTGTTGTTTCCTGCATATCCACACCGGGTAGACGGGTACTGCTATGGAGGCTGCTGTTATGGTAAAGGCATTCACATCCATACATCCAGGCCCCAATCCACATGATCTCTCACCCCTGCAATCTTTGCCACTCACTGCCATGCCCATTGTGCTCTATTAGGATTGAACTGCCAACTGCAATCAGTCATTAGACTGTTTTCCTGAAGCCAGCAGAACAGTTTCTACTGAGGTCACGAAAACATGTGTGTGCTAAAATAGCAAAAATTGCCCGGTATTCAGTTTCAGGATTTGGAACTCCAATGGTTGTGCAGGGGCTTGACAACCTGGCTGGATCCAAACGGCGTGACACACATGTGTCACAATTGTAAAGGGCAACAGTTATTATTTTAACTTTCAACCATTCACATGTGCATGTATTTGCATTATAATTTTTATATAAACACACCATAGCATGATCTATTAAAACTTTTTTGTGTCTTTGACAATTGGCACATTTTGTTTTGTAAGACATTTTTATACGTTGATGGCACTCAACGGGTTAATGCAATCTTGTCAATCTGATTATGGAAAAAAAAATTAGATGTAGTTCCGTCACTCCACAATTTTACAAACACACACATACACTCACACACACTCACCCTTGCACACTATGGCTGTGTTATTGTAGCTTCTCCTTTCAATTCATTCTTTGTTCCGCAAAAGGCCAAAGCGCTTTACCGTAATGAGTTTTTGTATTCAAATCAATACTAGCTATCTCTGTTGATATCCGAAAAGAATATTAACTCTGTGATCAGTTATGATTTCACGCTGGAAGCAAGACCTTGTGCTAAATGCTTGTTTATGGTTCATGGGCCAGAATAACAAACCAAAGTTCAATTAATTCTCCATTCATTCTAAAATATGAAAAAAACGAATAACAGGCCATCATAGAAAAGCACAAAAACAAACAATTGGCCGCCATCAGACCCAGAACCCTAACAGAAGATCCTGTTCTGAAACTACTATTGCACTGTCATGATGTGTATTTGTGTGTCTAATGTGTTGACACTGTGTTGTATGTGAGCAGCTACCAAACCTATTTCTATCACATTGTTAAATGGCAATAAATTCTTGAATCTTGAAACCACTGATGAGGCAATCACATTGTTTCATTAGTATCATGGTTTTCACGGTCTAAATTCTATGTTCAAAAACTGACACAGGAGATCACTGAATGTTTTTGTTTGGGCAGTGTGATCGTCGGTGAAGGTTGCCCCGATGGACGTGGGGACAGAACTGGGCTTTATCTCAGTTTCTTGATCTCTCTCTGGCTCTAGCCGGGAAGCTTGTCGCTTTTGCTGGGTACACTAGGGGGAATCTTACAATGAACCAATAGGTAATCGCTCTGTCACAGCAAATTGCCTCAGAGTTATCATGGGTATCTCCCATATGTTTCTAAAATTCCCTTTTTGTCACAATGGAATTGCGTTTCTAATTACAATTTTCTACAAGAAACTCCTGCAAGGGATTATTTTGAAAAAGTAACCTCAACCTGATTCAGTGAATGTAACGGTGCTACCGACATCTATTGAGTTAAGCGTTATATTACTTTCAAATGCTCAAAGTAAAGTGGTGCTGCAAGTGATTAGAGCGTATACGCTTGGTGGAATGCTAATCATTTAATGCATAAACCAGCCTTTAATGTCTTGTGTTTGTAAATATTTACTAACAGTCTATGTAATGTCTTCCTTCTGTCTGTTTCTGTGTTGTGTGCTTGGGGGCTCCTTACAATACTGTTTATAAGCATTTGTCTGCTCTTTTTCCTTTTTCAAGGGAAAATGCACCCAATGACTGCTGCCATGTGGTGGCGGTGGTAGCAATCTCTTTCGTTCTCTCTCTCCTCCCCCCTCCTGTCTGTACCCCTGTCACACTCTCTCTTTGTCCCTCTATGTCTCACACTCACGTTCTGTCTCGCTCTCCCTATATGTGTCATACTCTGTCTGTCTTGAGCTTTCTCTCCTTTGTCTGTGTGCCTCTCCTTGTCTCTCTCATTCTATCTTCTCTCTCTCCCTGTCGCTCACTCCCGAGACCACCAGCATGACGATGCGCTTGCCGGCGCCTGATGATGCTCTCGGTGCCAACCGCCTCCAGTTAAAAACCCAGGGTGGCGGCTTTGTGTGTTCCCGCTGTTTACTTTAGCCTTTATGAATTGCGGTGCGGCGGCGGCTTCTCTCTTCTACGGGGCTCAGCGGTGGCGGCTTGTGTGGGTAGGGAGCACCCGGGGATGGTTGATGGCCTGTTCCAACACCCCTCAACCTCCATCCCCACTCCGCTTCCTGAACGCCTTAGGGCATTGCAGGGACTTGATTCGTGTGTTTTGCCTGTTGACTACTCACAATTAATGCTGTGGTGACGTCAGGTTACGGCCCAACCCTACCCCAAATGCTGCATGACTTCATATCATAGACGTATTATTACTCAAGATATCATCAGTGGGGAGCCAGCCCTCACACTATCCATGATAACTCTATGTTTGCCCCTGGCGCGTGTACACACACTTTGTGCAGCGTATGTTGTTCATGCTAAAGTCAACAAGCCGAGGGTGCTACAAACAGAATGGTATAGCACCTTCTGGCTATCTGGGAGAAGATGTTTTACTTGAGTAAATGTAAACTACCTTTGCAAAAAAACAAAACACACCAATACAACAACTTGAGTAAGAGTAAAAATAATGTAAAGTATCTATAAAGGTAAAATCTACAGGTTCTGAAATGAACTCAAAAGGGTTTTTGAGAGTAAAATGTCAAATATGTCCATATAGAACCTGCTCCAACAAGGTCAGACACGCTTGCAGGCAGTGTCTTCTCGCATGCATCTTTCAAATCTCAGAACAGCTTTTCACACATTGGTATCATTGTATGGAAATGACTGAGTATAATTGTAAGGAGCTTAAAGCGGAGATATTGATGTTGAAAAAAAGTAAGAAGCCAGCGCAACCAGCAGACGGCACATTACATAATGCCCCGAGGGCAACAGAAACACTTGATTTGCGGGATCATTGGAGTAGGCCTAATTCTCATTTATTTACAACGCCACGTAAATTCATACCATACCATACCTAGTCTTTTTCTTCTTTGGAGGAGCTCTCCCTCATTGGTTATCAGCGCCAGATCAATTTAATTTGGTGACACCATTTGTGTATGAAATCATAATGTCATAAATGTGAATTTTCTTTTTGCACATAAATGAATAAAAAGAAGGTTTAGAAGGTTAGAATATCTCCCTACAATTTGTTATAGCCACATTTGAGGCTAAAATATATAAAATGGATACATTAACAAAATAATTGAATTGTTAGGTTGAAACTGCAATTATTATCCAACTACGGAAGTTGCTTGGGTGTGAAGTCCTGCGACTGCCCCACTGCTCCACCACCACTATTGCCCATGAATGAGTGTATAATCGCACACCACATTACAGGGCATAGGTATCCGATCTAACGCCAACCCTCTGAGAGAGAGAATGAGGCTGTCGTATGCCATGATGTAAATAGACCGGATATGCAATATTATCAAGTTCTGGTCATTAGTTGACACTGTTTGATGCAGCTCCACACTAATACTGTACTGTACTATTTCTGTACTGTACTATTTATTGTACCAGAAAGACGAAGAAGATTGGCACGACGTCACGCCGGGAGGGATTTCAAAATGAGCCGAGTTCTGGGAGGACTTCAGAAAGCACACTTCAGGCATATATTGTATTATATATATATATATTGTAAAGCAACCACAAAACACCCAGAATACAGATTTAAATTATATGACTCCCCATGCTGACTATAAACAAAAGCTTTTTAAAACATGATTATTGATGTCACCTCTACTTTAAAGTACAGCATGCTCATACTTATTTCCATGGCATTGTTTTTTGTCCCCAAAACACATAACACAAAAATGTCAGTCTTTCCCCCTAAACCCTCTAAACAGACAGGCATCCAGGCTGTTTTCCTTCCATCTGTGAAGTTCTGTTTTGAGGTAGATTAATTAATTAATTTGGCCTCATTGGCTCACATTTTCCAAAGCCATCTAATCAATAGCATTTGTTACACTCAAGCAAAATATTAAAGCAGCTGCTGTATTTGGTTGCTGCTCTGCAATCTAGGTGAACCTTCACCCCAGCCCCCATCTCTGTCATTTTAATGGATTGAAATATTTAATTAATATTAAATATTAATATTTGATTTAATTTGGGTTATTCCTTGTGCAGAATCTTTGTACAGAATTTCACAAAGCCGTGCTTTGTGTTCATGTGATTCAATCTAAATGAACAAACTGCCTATAACCATTGTCTAAAGACAAACTCGATCATGACTTTGTCTTTAAATCACAACTAATTATGATTGGGCGTTTCGTGTTTGATTTTGGTTTGAAGGATTTGTACATCAACCACAGTTTGGTAAATATGGCCACGAGAGGGTGCTATCACCCAGTGAATTAAGTGGATACAACAGTTTGCCCTGCTGTCCTAGGGACAGTTTGCTACTGTCAGCGCCACTCACATGAAACGCTATATACAACACAGACTGCGCGTGCGAGTGATTACTTTTAGATTAAATAAATCTTAGTCAAACCATACAGAAAATAATTAGGTGTGTTTTTGTTTCTTTTCAATCTTTAATTTCTTGTGGTTCTAGGATACATTATAAGTTCAACAGTAGAGGTTTATAGCAAATCAATGCCATATTATTAATATTATTATTATTATTATTATTATTATTATTATTATTATTATTATTATTATTATTATTATTATTATTATTATTATTAATAAAAAGTACTGCAAACGTATCCCCTTCCTAACACTGTGAACAGGGCCAGTCCAATTTGGGCAATAGCAAATGGGGAAAAAACCTCAAAAAGTGATTTAAACTGCTTCTATAGACCAGTTCGGGGGGTACTTCCGGTGTCTGAACGTCACTTCCGGTGTCATTTACTTGCTGTGTAATTTGGCTTTTTCAACATATTCGGTGGGAGCACACACCTACAGGGTTATTTAAAAATTGTGGTGGTAACTTGCGGTGTGCTATTCCTCACCCAAATGCTCTCGTGTGGATCTGTGACCCCCAAACGCATAATTTAACCTGTGTTCCATTGTCTCATTCCTTTTGGAAGCACTAGTAGAAGCAGCCGGCCTACTGGTCCAGAAGAACACGTGACCACTCGGTGAGTAACTTTAAGTCAGATTTTAACTGTATTTCATCAATATTTATGTAAAATGATCAACGATGCAAGGGAGATGATGTGTTACTGGTCACACAGCGACATCTAGTGGTCGGATTTTGAATTGGTGAGCATTTTGTGTGTTTTTTGTGAGCCACCACGGCCCACTACGACGACAGATTTATCTTAACAATTTGTTAAGGTGCTTTATCGGATTTACACTACTCCTCAGTCAGGTCAATTATTGCTGATGAGTGCCAACACCTGTACACTGTGCCCAGCTGGGTGCATGCTCTCATCCTCATTTTCACTACCTCTCTTCCTCCGGTCCATAATGTTGTGGTCCCAATTGCAGGCCCTGGTGGAAGTTGGTCCTGCCACTACCCATTCATGGAAAAAACATACAAACCATATCCTTCCGATCATGCTTCAAAACCTAGTGTTTGGATTGTGTTGCGATGGTTGAAAACCTATGCAACCTTCATTTAGTTAGGTCAGTAGGATACATTTTACGAAAACTAGGACATGGCCAACAACATGGCCGGAATGATGTTTCATAAGAATGAGTGATTTAGGAGGTGGTCATTTTGGAGTTTAGACCATTATGTCTATATATCTAATTCTGATGATTCCCATGATTGTCGGAAGTTATTCTGCGAATTAATTTTTCTTTACACTCTATAATGCAATGATTTGTCAACCATCTCAACAATTCTGGACTGCTGTCATGCTGTTCAAGCCTGTATAGATGAGTTCGACGGGTAGTTCCGGTAGGAATTCTATGCCTTCTATTCTGTCCCTGTGTTCTGACTTGTTTTTGAACTTGTCTATTTAATGGGACAGTGCATCTATTGCATTATTTAATAAGGATGGTGCTTGCTCTGTGCTATTCCACACCCAAATGCTCTAGTGCGGATCTCTGCCCCACAAACGCATGATTCAACTAAAAGCACTCAGAGATTGCAAACCTGCTCCGTAGTGGTACAAAAAAAAAGTACTTTTACTGCTAGCAGTATGCGTGGCAGCCCATCATCAATGAAAGATAGTAGTGACTGTCGCCACCGACGAACATGCCAACTATACTACCCTTTGCGGCTCTGCCTCGGCGCAGGTAAGAATCTGCACAACCCGTTCCATTTACTAATTTTTGACGGCCTTACCAGTGAATGCAGCCATCCCATTGGTCCAGAAGAACAAGTGACCACACCGAGTGTAACTTCAAGTCGTATTTTCAAAATGTCAGCCCCCTGTATTGTCTATAGGGCTATGGATATTGTGTATGTGGTGTCGATTATCGCATTGGTGTGCAGCATTATGCATCTTCACGTAGGGTGCTGTTTTTTTTACCGCTCTGCCGCCTTATAGTCAATTTTTTAAATCAATTTGTCAATTTATAGTATATAACATTATTGCAACAGTAATTTGCTTTTAGTTTTGTGCAGCGCTTAAAATATAAAAAAAGATGAGTCTGACTGAGCACACATGAAAAACCCTGGGCACTTTAACAAAGCCAGTATAGTGCCTCTCAAATATCTCGCTACCAAACTAGTTGTGGTTTACCATACAACACTAGTCTGGTCTATGCACGTGCGTGCAGCTGTCATTATTTATAGGCGGCGTGCGTGGGCGCACATCGCTGAAGGCGTCTTTGTTAGTGATGACAATGACACCCTGCGTACAACGTGTCCATTGTCAGGCTGACGTGCACCCTCGTAGGCTTTTGTGCAGGTAGTTCTCCATTTTACTTGGCGCACAACAAAGACGTGTATTTTGTCTGTGCAAAACATAAATACGTTACACTCGACATGAAAAGACTCCTTCCGCACGCCTGTCCCCTCCCACTCACATACACACATGTATGAACCTGCATAACGAACCCCTGCACACAAACACGGTGCCACACAGACAGACACGCACACACATTCTCTCCCCACCTTGAGCACAGCAGCTCCTACCTGTGTCACATTAGCACATTAATGCCTTGAGGGGATAGACGTTTAGGGGCTGGGAAATGATCACAGTATTTAACTGGATGTGTGTGTGTTTGTGTGTGGGCTCACATGTGTGTGTGCGTGTATGTAAAACGAAGTTGACAAAAAATACTGTGTCTGACCCAAAATAACTTCACAATGACGGCCATGCAGGGCAGCGCTAACATGCGGCTAAACTGACAGGCTCCTCTCCGATACTTTTGGGAATTGATTGAAATATGCGCTGGCTCGTGTAAATGCCCTGGTGTCTCAACAGTCCTGAAAGACGGGACTTTGTCTCAATTTCCTTACCCCTCTCTGGCTCTAGCCAGGAAGCTTGTCACTTTTGCTGGATGCACGAGGGGGAATCTTAACATATATCAAAACTACAAGTCTAAGCTACAAAGGTTGCTTACTTAAAGACCTTCCATACTGAAGGTCTTTAACCTGTATACCTACCTGTCCACTGCATTGGCAATTCAGCTGTCTGTTTGTCTGTCCCTCTCGAATTTGATGTTTGTCCCTCCCTCTCAATACCCTTTCCTCTGCGAAAAGTCAATGCCTTTTCCTCCGTTTTCACATTGACTACCTTTTTTAAATTGTCGTTAATGTCAACAAAATATGTCAGTATTTTTCAAACTGCCATTCATCTTTCTTCTCTTTCGTCCTCTAGTTAGAACTGGCCTAAATCAGGCTCCCTCATAGGCGATTTTCCATGATTCAAATAACCATGGACAAAACCTATAAACCAAACTTGTTCCCATACATATTTGGGCTTGCTTTTTTCGGAACCACCTCAACTATCACCCAGACATTCACCACAAAGTCCTTTGTAGTAAAGGCCTTTGTAGTGAAGTTTAGTAAAATAAACGTGCAAGAAAATTAGAAAAAAAGACATTTCAGATCTATGCAAATTTTATAAAACCATCCCTTAATTGGAATATTTAAACTTTTTATATGAAAATCTAACTATTTCAGCCTACTCTTGAGTGGGGATTATAAAAAATAAACAAAGTTAAATATATATACAATCTAATTTGTGTTTAGTATTATTATTACTATTATTATTTTATCTTCATTTTCATCTGTATTATTTTTTACTAACTAAAACGTGTTCTAAATTATATTTAAAAAAAAATCAGTACATAAAGGGATGTGTGGGCTATGAAATGTATAAGTTTGGTGAAGTTTGATCCAGTAATTATCGAGATATTGCTTCTAAAAGCGTTTGAAGTTTTTTTTTTTTTTTTCATTTCCTCGTGTGGAACGAACAAATTGTTCCGTCATATGTATTTTCATATAGCCTTAAGTCCTTCTTGAAAGAATGGCGTGCCCATTGCCAGCAAAATCTCACATTCTCATTTTTAAAAAAGTCCATCTCTAAAACTTGTCACCTTAGCCAGGTCGACAACGGTGAGTTGGGCAAACACTATCCATGGCAGTGTATTTTGTTGGTGTTTGTCAGAGCAATGTTTTGAAGTATTTTCAGCCATTCGGCCGCTGCAGTAGACACGGTGCCATTGACACGAATGGGGAATTAGGTGTGGTGTCCATAACAACTCCGCCAACGACACTCCCTAGCTCAGTTTCGGCGGATCGCTACTCCGATTGGATACTGTGGAAAAATATTGACATTAAAAAAAATTAGTTGTTCAAACAGCTTTTTTTGTGTGCAAATGATGAGGCGGTTTGACGCAGTTCAATGGGTTAACAACTCTAACACTGTCCATAATGGTTGGCTTAAAACAGGTGGAGGGAATGGGCTGTCAAATATAGAACAGGTAGCTAAACTGGTCGTATAAAGTATAAATCCAAATATGCCCAAATAGCTAAATTATTTCTATGAAGTACTTTGAGGAAAATTTGTTTGCAATTTGGAACGACAGAAAAATGTCTTGAGTTGACTTGATCTTGATACAGGAACAGAACATGGGCTGGGCTGAACATGTGGAAGGTTTGCTACAACAGGCCATTTTAGATAATGATGGTGAATGGTGAAGAACAGGGGCACTGCCAGCTGGAACGCTTGTGCTGATCATAACGCTGATTATCAACGCCCTAAATTGAAGCACAACATATCATGATTGCTATCCAATGGTAGTGGTTCAATGTGTCATGTCTTCATCGACGTGCTCTGTGATTGTCATCTACCCCTCAGCAGTGTTGCCACAGTGACTCGTAAAAAGTGATCAAACTACTGATTACTGACTGACTTTTCTTAAAAGTAATTACGTTGGGGGGGAGCGCGGTGGTAGAGTGGTTAGAGAGCAATGAAAAATGATGCTTGCGCCCCACCCCCAAAAAAGTAATTCAATTAGATTACTGACTACTTAAGATTACTTTAGATACTTGTAGTTACTTAAAACATTCTCAGTGCATTGCTGAGTGGAGTATACACATGGAATTTACTGTCATGACACAGTGATCTTGCTCGTGAACACACAGTCTAAAAACTAGAAAAAAAAACTGATACAGTGACGAGTACATGTATGCATATGTGACTTCATAAAGTACCTTTAATAACACTTAAACTTGCGCCAACCATGTTAACACTAAAAATGTCCACTGGTATTTGGAAAGATACCTGGGACCTCTGGCATGTGCTCTGGCAGCTCTAACATAATAACACAGTATTCTAGTATATTGGCTCCCCCACCCCGGAGCTACTTGACCTCTGGGCTCCAGGAACTCCTACTTGACAAATTAAGTACTGGCTGTGGGAGTTATCGATGTTGAATATCGTTGTCCATTTCAGAACATCTGTTATTCTTTGTATACTGCGGTAAACAAAGACACTCTGATTGGGCCACCTTTAATTTCACCCTCCTCTCCCCCACCCCCTACACCGATCCGCCACTCAACTGATTATTCCCATTCTTGGTTTTGGAGGTTTGACGAGAGGTGCTAACGAGCTGCCCTTTCACGGAAGCAATTTCAGCTGACTCCCTCCCAGCAAAAAATAAAACCACACTCAGTGTTGGCAGTATGCTGGCTACAATATCTCCCCGTAGGCTACGGAACCCCCATCAAAGGTTGCCGCATTAAAAAATGTGCCCTTTTAACGTGTCATACGGGCGCCGCTCTGTACACAAAACAGACAAAACACAATGTGGCCACACACACCCGCACAGACACACCTCTATGAAGCTTTGCTTTAATTCAGTATTACTGGAAGAGTCTTACAATCTGCCAGTCCTGCAATTCATTGACAATGTCCATTCAACTATTGAAGAAGAAATTGCCTCTCTGCTCACCAACTGTTGTCTTAGCCTCTGGCTTTATTTTTCAAGGATTCTGACACCTTACATTTGGGTTTGTTACATGTATTTTGGGGATTCTTGCTTTTGACGTCACTTGCTGACAGGGCTCCGAACCGGTTCAAGGAGCAAAAACGAAAACCGGAAACGAACAGAAATTTATGGAATTCTACGAGGAGCGGAAACGGAAACGAAAAAAGATGTATTCAAATGTTCCGGAACAGAAACGGAACATTATTAAATCCACAAAACCGGTTAAAAACGTTTTCTGTTCTCTTTATATTTGAACATTTCCTAAGTCTGCGACACTATTTCTGGTTGTGCATCCATGAAATGTTCACTGTCAGTCATCAAACCCCATGCATCTGGGGCTCCATCTTGTGGACAGACGAGGAAGTGAATGTAATTGTGTTAATACAGTTACTCTGAAGTTTGACAATCCACCAAATATATTTTGTATTAACTACATCTAAACTTAACATTGCCCAATATAAGGAACTTTAAGAACGAACAAAATTTTTGTGTTCCGAACCGGTTCAGGACCGATATTTTGGTGGTGGAATGGTTCCGAGAATGAAAACGTTAAACAGAGACCTTCCTGAACCGTTCGGAACGGAACGTTTAAAAAATAATTCCGTTTTCAAGCCCTACTTGCTGAATGCGTTCTACATAATTTCCCTACATTATTATTTGCAAGCTTGTGGAATAATAATGCTGTGACAACAAGTGGTCGGACTATATTAGTTTCCTTCGTAGTTTACATCAAAATCTTAAGGCAAGCTCAACTTCGCTCAGTGATGCTACAGTTTACGTCAGCGGATCTTGTTGGCAGTAAGTAAATTAATCCAGACTACTGACTACTCGCCTCAAGTAACTAAGTTAGATTACTGACTACTTTATTTATTTTAAAAAATAACTAGTGTCAACTTGACATCTAATCAATATGGATTCATCTCCTCCTCATCTTTTTGTTGTTGTCTTCTTGTTGGGCCTAAAGGTCGGTCAGATCGGGGGTGGGCGTAGCTGTCCTCTTGCCTTAAATCGTTCTGACAGACCCGCTTGTTATACACTTGGAGACTTGCAGCGTGTCCCAAATCTAATGCAGCTCTGGAAAGCCATTAGGGCCACACACGCGCACATTATTCACAGGACTGCTGCTGCTGATGGTGGCTACATGTGCAGTCAAAGCCAGCTGAAAGGCCAATCGATAGGGGAAGGGGGAACCCTGCCACTCATCAGTCGTAATTTGGACATCTAAAGTTTCAGGCTAGTGCAATACGTAGAACTTTACATCAGGGGTGGGGAACCTTTTTTCCCATCAAGGGCCGTTTGCAAATGTATAAAATCTACCGAGGGACGCAGAGTACAAGGCGTATATTGAATGTGATTTTTCACTCATTTTCACGGTTTCAAAGCTGTATTTTATCCGCACGCTGAGACGAGAAGATTGGAGATTGCAAATCCATCCAGGAACAAACAAAAATCTGACCATCTAATTCCATGTAAGTGTCGATCTTCAAAATCTCATCAGTGCATTAACGCCCCTACCTACTAGAGCATTAACACACTGAATCTGGGACAAATCCATCTGTGCAAAAGTTATTGCGTTAACACGAAGGATCTGCCGCAGTGGACGCAAAACCATTACGCGTTTAGGGCATATAATCAATGGTATAAGACAGATCCATCTTCAAACTCCACTCCATTCTCCTCTATACTTTTCTGGCACATGCCAGCCCAAGGGGAAATGACATTCAAATTCCAGAGTTTTCTTTGCAATATATTTTATTACTGGCTAGTTCATCTCCTATATCTGTGTGTGTGTTCAATTTAGCCGTATTTTTGCGTATTGACATTGTTGATTTGATAATTGCTGTGATGGTTGGTTGGGTTAAGTGTTGTTAACCACTATATTGGCGTGGCTCGCTGTGTGTGTAACAGCTTTGGATGTATTCAGGATTATGGGGTGAAGATACTTTCAGCAGAATCAGTACAGTGAAATATATTTGTGACATAATTTCTCGACAAATGAAATTACTTTCACAAACCCTTTTCCATCACCTTCTTTGGTTTTTCTTATTGCCAACAGACTAAATGTTACTTACTACCCACATTAAAATTACAATAAATAGTAACTTTGGTACAATACAATTACATTATATTCAAATATGTTATCTATATTATAGTTACTTGTCTCATGTAAAGTGTCCATGTAGCAACCCCTTTCACACACTTGCTTTCATATGACATTTATAGAGCACCATTTTGCGCCCAAACACAGAACAGAAGAAATCAGAAATCATGACTGGATTATATCACAGTTGTATTCAGTAATCTAAAAGTAATGGAATGTAATCCATCTCTACCTTTCAACTCTACCTTTCAAATGCGGTAATTGGAATTACATTACTGATTTTATGGGCAACTTGTAACTAATAGATTATATTTTAAAAAGTAATGTTCCCAATCCTGCGTATTGTTTTGTGAAATTAGTCTTTCGTTCCATTCATGGTGTCAGCTGGTGGTGGTGGTAGTACTGTGGCAATGGGCAACGGTCTACCCAGAAGTTCTGGGTCTTGTGTATCGGTGGTCTTGCTGTATCTGGTTACACCCCTATGTTCCCAAATCCCTATGTTCCCAAATCCCTATTTTCAGAAAAGTTATGGTTCTTTGGGGTTAACTGCTAATCCTAACCCCTTCACTAACCCTAACCCTAACCTCTAAAAGACCTGACGACCTTTTCTGAAAATAGGGATTTTGGAAGATAGTGATTTCGGAACTTAGGTTGCCCGCCCACTGCGCCCAGTATCTTTCCATATTCTACCTCCGCTGCAGAATTAATTACTTGACGCAGAACCGACACTCACTGGGGCTGTGTGGCACAAATATTGAGAACTGGCACCAACCATCAAGACAAAATGATTTAAAAAACTGAAAACGGTATTGAATATGCTGTTTGCAATAGTGATTGTGTTACAAGTCAGAGGGGAAAGCTGGATGAACGGCACGCATTGTCCGCGGACCGCCCTTCAAAATCCGGGGCGCAAGGATCATCCAGCGCCGCCAGCTGCCCCGCGTCAACAATCAGCAGTCCACCCCTATTTAAAGCTGCATCCGACCCTGGAGAGATGCGGCCCCAAAATCTCAGTACAGGTCAGTTTACCTGACTGAGCATGTCATGTCTCAGCTCTATACTTTGACGAAGTCTTGCTAGATATCTGTTCTGCTGTAAACGCGTATTGCTTCAAATCAATATGTTGACGAGACCTCACTGGATACCTGTACCTGGTCCAGCCCCAGTGGGCACTGATCATGAGATGAGTACTGTTTCTGACGCCGACGCCGTGGACGAACTGTAGATAGAGCCTGTCTACTTCACGTTGACCTCTAAAGGGTCGCCATCATATTAATATCTTCTGATTTTTGAGTTGTAAATAGTTGTTAAACCCTCTTTTCTGCCTCCTCTCTGGGTTACTATATTGGAACTTGACCTGTGACAGATTGCATGATTTCAGTAGTGTATTGTCTGAAATAAACTATATATTAACTTAATTTGTGAAACTATTTATCTAGCGTTTGAATAATAACATTTTGGGCAGAGGGTGTGGGCCATCAATAGCCATGGGTCTCTGGAATCAACCCCCACTTACCACCCCTTTGGTATGCCCCTGGCTGTGGGTAGCACCAGTGGAATCTTCTGGGTATTATGTGGAAGAACAGGACCTTTTCACCAGTACCACAGACCTGGCCCAGCTTTAAAGGCGCCAGTGGATTGTGGGTTCTGATGTTTTCAGGGCTCGGGGTGGGTGGCGGCGCTGGCTTGAGGTTTCTGTTGGTTTTGTATTGTTCGGGCTCCTGTCTGCTGGTGCTCGTTGGGCCATCTTGATTTCATAACTGTTGTTTATTGGTGGGAGTGCGGTCCCTTCGCGCTGCTGCGAGGAGTGGCGCTGCTCTGGCCACTGTTTTCAATCACCGTGATTATTGACTCGGCATACTGACGTTGATGCCATTCATGCCCAAGTGGGGGCATGAGAGAAACGGCGGGGCACACAGATGCACACGTGCGATGCCACATAGACACAAGCCAACAGGCATGCAAATACACATACATACACGAATACAGAATACAATAAACAGTGCACACTACATATGCCCACGGAAAAATCACACCCCTGTATAACTTGTGTAAAACTAAACTGTGGGGTGGCTGTAGCTGGGTTGGTAGAGCGGCCGTTCCAATGACTGGGGGCTTGAAAACCAAAAGGTTGGTGGTTCGAATTGCGCCTCTGACAGCCTCCATGGCAAAGTGTCCTTGGGCAAGACACTGAACCCCAAATTACTCGCAATGGGTCGAGGCGAGCGCCTTGTATGGCAGCAGCTGCCATTGGTGTGTGAATGTGTGCTTTAGAGTTGAGACGTCACTATAAAGTGCTTTGAGTGCCACTGTGTGGTAGAAAAGCGCTATATAAATGCAAATCTTTCTTTCTTTCTTAAAAATGCTCATAAAATAGGACTAGTCAATATCCATATGACATGATTACTTGTTTTGACAAACAAATGAATTAGATTACTTATTAGCAAAAATGGCGGCTAACTTGGAGTAATGTGTTGGTAACTGACGTCACTAGTTGTTGGCTTGCACAATTTTGTCAATATTTGTGTCGACATTTGACCAATTTTTCCAAAGCAAGTCATCTTGTAATATGGATATTGCCCAAGCCTATTTTGTGATCATTTTGAGTTTTAATGTATGTGGTTATGCAGGGGGGATGTTCAATAAAACATAGGCTTAGGCCTATTTTTCTGTGGAATCACAATATTGTCAGAGGAAAGTGTCTCAGTTTTCAATAATAGCATTGAAGCTGAGCTCAATTATAACTGACAAGGCGGAGGAAATCACATGGTAACCCATAACACATTATAATTCACAAGACACTTCCTTGATAAATGGATGGAATGACATATGGAATGTACTTTATCTGCATGTACCAGCGATACTCAATATTGTTTGATAGATGAGTTTGGATTGTAAGCAAGCGTGCACCCAGTAAGCATTGTAAGCAAGCGTGCACCCAGACACAGAGAGAATGCTGCCGGTGACGAGACATATTTTTTCTTTGTGAGAAATCTGGGTTTCCCAAGTATTTTTATATTGATTAATTGTAAGATTCCCTTCTCTAGCCGCTTCTCGGCTAGAGCCAGAGAAAAATCAGGAAACCGAGACAAAGCCCAGTCCTGTTTTGGTTGTTACACCAGAGTAACTGCACCGCCGCATGTCTGAATCAATGTCGGAGAGGGGCTCCCCAGCTACCAGCTACCGTCAAACCCCCCCACACCCGCACTATCCTGACTCAGAAAAGTATATTGAAACACATTTCATATCAAACCTCTATACATACATATACACATTTATTACGTGAAAAAACGTTCACCCTAACTCCCATGTCCGTTTTTGTGCCTAGAATCTAGAGGCAAATTCACAACGTAAAACTTGAACACAAAACATAACAAGCTGCCAATGTTCAACGAGGAGAAAGGTTAATGCATAAACACACACACGAACACAGACAACACACACAAACTACTACAACCAAGCGGGCATGGGCATACACACTGGTCTATTATGATGCCAGCGTGGTCTCTCGTCTCCTGGCTTCATGCGTGTATTTTGGACCCGACTGCTGCCTCCAGCCAGAGCGTCCCTGCAAACCCTCACACTCCTGGGCCCTAATGTGCATCACTGACCGCATTTTTCCAACAAAAAGATTTGACTGTCGCTTTGCCGGGAAAGTGCTGTGATTTGTGTGTTTGCGTGTGTGTGCGTGTGTGTGTATATGTGCCCACAGTGCACGATTGTGTACCGGTATGTGCGTGCAGCTTTGTGGGCATTTTGCTACGCTCCCTTTCCACACCGCAGTGAAAACTTGTCGAGAGCTACGTTAGCCTTCGGGGACCAATCCTTGTTGGTGGGAGGCAGTTTTCAGAGAACATAGATCTGTATTATTAACTGTGGGCCACCACGGGACATGGCCAAAGTGCATGTGGAAGGCAGAAAAAAATTTGCATTGAATACACAACGAGCTGTACCGAAGCCATTCCAAGCGCTTGGCACGGCCAAAATGCACACCTACACAGCTCATCAACATGTGGCCAGGACATCCCCAACATAGATAATCACGTTGTTTTGCTTCTGTCTCAAAGTTTTTGATTTAAGAGAACAATTCAGGCCACTTGGATGAGATGTTTCCGCAGGCTCCTCGGCATCTCGTTTAGAGAACACATCATCATGAAGAAGTGAAAGCCAGAAGAAAACAAGCCATTGAACCGTATGAAGATCTGTTAACCACAATCAAAAAAACTAAAACTGAAATGGTGCGGACATGTCACCAGATCACAAGGACTCCTTGACAGGAAGACAGAGAACGCGATGGGAAGATAAGAGTGGACAAGTTGCAGGCTGAGTGACATCATGCGAGTAGATGAGATGGAGAGAGCTGGTTGTGAAGTGTTCAGTGCCGCCCAAACGGTCAAATAGTGCTGGTTCTGTGGCACAGTCGGTAAGACACCTGCAACCAGTTCACGTATGGTGCCTCTGACTCGGGGCAGCGTCGCAATTTCTCCTCCCCTCGCCAACCTTTCTTCAACGTCTTCCCCCAATCCCTCGTCCCATTTTCAAAGCGAACCTCTTCGACTCTTTCCAATAAAATGGTAAGAGTCGAAAAATGTACTTTAAAAAAATAATAAAAATTATAATTAATAAATAGTGCTATTAATTCTTCTTGAGGTAGTCCAGAAATACACAGATAACGTTTTATGCCTTGCAACGGTGGTTCTGCCTCTGTTGACTGCACCAGTTTTGTTTTGGTAATATATTTTAAAATCAAACTAGAAATCATGACTCAAGTAAAAAAAATCCTTACTGAAAGGCATTCGTTCAAACAAACCTCATAATTTAAACTGATTAGAATTATCATGAGATGCAAAAGTAAGATTTGAAAACAGCATTAGGACTTAACTTATTTGGGTGTTGTCCTTTCTCAGTTATGAAATCTACTATGCGTTGATTCAAAGGAATGCACCAAAAAAAAACACACACACACACACAATAAGCAACCCTATAGGAGGCTGAGTTAAATGTGAACATTCCACACCTCAAGATGGGTAACCTTTACCTTGACAGGCCTGTGTCATTAACGACTGTCTGTGTTCACCAGGATGCACCCGCTACGCCATGCGATTATGTCTGGATGAAGTTGTCCTCGCCGAGCAAGTCCCGTTGGCACCATCCTGTCCACCTCCTTCTGGTGGAAGGGCTGGTGTTGTTAGTGTCCGACAGGAAATCAGAATCGGCTTTAATCTGCAATGTTTGCAAGAGACATAAAATGGAATTTGAATTTGATTCAGCACATAAACCGGTGAACACATAATAATGTAACGAGGCTGCCCCCTCGTGGAGGAGCTGGGGAATAGAGGAATGACATCGGCAATAGCTGAAATCAGTCATTGCCAAGGTCCGTTCTGACTCTATATATAGGGGCGTGTAGGACATGCCGAGTCGCCAACGGTGGCGGCCCAGAATGCACCGCGCTTGCATTCATTACAATAATAATAATAATGAAAAGAATAATTGAAAAAGGATACAGCAACAATGCCCAGTTGTCCCGACTGCTAATGGTATATCCCCAAAAACAAACCTAAAGAATTTGGAGCAAATACATCCATCCAATCAGAAGTTATGGACTAAACAAAAATTTGGCTATCTTTTTTTTTTTTTTAATTTTAGTGAATTCAGCCATCTTGGAAAGTGTTGGCCTCCAAAATCGAGTCAGTTCATGAAGCTACCCTAGGGCATTAACACACCAAATCTGGGACAAGTCCATCCTTTCAAGTTATCGTGTTAACATGACTGATCTGCCACGGTGGCTGCACTCGCAAAACCATATATCCCCTAGGCTCCACATATAGGGACATAAATAGTAGGGAATAGCAGGTAAATTCTCAAACGCCGGGCTGCAGCGCATGGTGGCCTACTACAAGGTTGCATAATGTTAGGTTTCAGTACACCTCATGCACATTTCTGTACATTGTACTATAACTTTTGAAAGGAATACAATGAAGAAATAAGATATCATATTGTAAAAATGGTTCTGCTGCATGGACATTTACAAGTTACAACAAGTTACGCCACTATCGATCAAATGCTGACTAACTAACATTAGCATACGGCCAGTATACATTAAAGCAACAACTTTTTGATAATTACTATCAAAGTACTGAGATGTCTATTTTGACTTCCAAATATATTACATTGATATTAAATATGCAACTAATAAATAAATAAATAAATAAATAAATAAATAAATAAATAAATAAATAAATAAATATATATATATATATATATATATATATATATAGCACCATTTAAGTAATATAGCACCAGCCACCACACAG
>OMKY01061997.1:0-14088 GCA_900302395.1 Bregmaceros cantori | reverse complement strand
ACGAAAAGATGCCATCTTCATGGCTGCCGCTGGTCGAGAAGACCTGACCATCGACTGCATTCCGGATGGGACGAAGGGGAGTTTGTTACATATCCTTTCAGGTTCCATTCAAGTTGCCTAAAATATTTGTCAAATAAGTTGCGTTTCCTTCGCACTGAGTTGGTGCGCCTGATACCTCACAGCGCTGCGTGTAGAACCAACGGGGTGGGCGCATTATCTCGGAGGCTTAATGGAACTTGGAGGTGCGTACAGCCGCACCAGTCTACATACGAACGGGGAGCGGCTGTTGACATTCAATGCCGCTCCTAATATTTATAGGGGGTTTCTCAATGCAACTCCGCCGGCGCCACAGGAACTCGCAATAGAAGCAACATTGATGGGTCGCCCGAAAACAATTTATACTAAACGTAGCTGTGGCATGGTTAACAAACTCAAAGTGCCAATGGGTGGCGCGGCGCACTATAAATACTAGAATGTTCAAATATATATACTTTATGAGTACTTTTTTTCTCTGATGACTTTTCTTGTACATAGTAGATTTTTAACAAAAATATCGGTACTTCTACTCCTTACTTTTCCCAAAACAGGGAAAAGTACTTATTTTTCCCCCAACTTTGAAAGGTTAGGTGAGCATGGTTTAAATGTTTCAGATATTCATCTCAATGTTTGGCAGCGTGATTTTTAAACTTTAAGTGATATGAATTGGGCTAGGTTGTTAGTAATTTATTTAAACAATAACGTAGATAAAACAACATTGGAAACGTGATTCAAATGTAATTTTTGTACTTTGTAATTTCAAAAATCCTTTTCAGTACAATTAAGAGCATTTTAATTTTAAAAATACTTTTTGAGTACATTTCTCAGGCTGCACTTTTTACTTTACTCGAGTAGATATTTGAATATACTTTGTAGTCTTACTCGTTATTTTTTTTCATAAATGTATTTGACTTTTACTCAAGTAAGAACACTTGGTACTTTTGCCATCTCTGCATATATATGGAGATAGAGAGAGAAAGAGAGATAGATAGATATCCCATGTATAAATTACATATGTTATAGTAAATAAAATAGTTTTTGCATACTCTGATAATTGTGTATTTTGAGTTTATTGTTATATCAATATTTTATTATTTTATTATTATTTTAAAATTACAATTATTGTTTTATCAATAATTTTAAAAATGCACGCACCACATGAGGGAACGAGCACAAACGGTAATGGCGAATATGAAGGGTGAATCACACACCAACGTTAATTCGAGTGTCTTCGGCTTTGTCCGAAGCATCTAACCAGACCCGAATGGCTTGACACTTCCGGGAAATGTTGGTGTAGCATTTAAGCTAGTTTTGCTTGTAGCATCCAGGTACCTCTCGGGAGCGGAACTGACCCCCACGAAGAGTCGCGGAGATTGCTGACCTCGACAGCAGCCGACATGATCCTACAGCGGTCGACGCGCGTGTCACTTGTTCCTCGGTCGAGATTAGTCTCAATTGACACGTTCCTTTTTATGTTGCTGTGATTCAAGTTTAATCTTTAAAACTGGCAGTGGACATAATCATGGCAACTGTACATTAATGTATGTTTGGAAACAATAATTTACAGACTCCTATTTGATTAGAAATGCATGTTTCTCTAAAACGAATGCACAAAAACAAACATTATTCTGAAATATTCTTTATTGCATACTAGATTGCACATTATATATTATGTAACATCTAAATTGGTATGTTTTAAGTTGCATTTGTTATGCAATTCCATCGGCGTCTTGTAAAGGTTACTTTCATTGATGTTTCGTGATACAACAATGTTTGTTATGAATCGTTTTCAAATGACCCAGAAATAGAACCGCACGCGCACGCACGGGCGGCAAGCCCTAGAGCTGAATTGGGAAACCTCCATAATGAGCTTGCGCAACCAAAGCGAAGATAACATGTATGTATGTGTGCGACCAAATAAAATAGAAACCATTAAGGTCACAAGGGTTCAGACAACACAGCCGTGGAGAGACGAAAAGATGATTTTTATTACATTTATTGACCAGTTCTATGAACAAGTTTTGTCATTATCTTGTTATTACCATTTATCAGTGATTATCAGAACCTCACACACAACAAGCACACACACATACACACACATACACGCATACGCCATATGTATGTGCCGAAAAAAGCGGGAAAAAAAAATTCTTGCACGTGTTTGGTTTTTTTTTCAGTATGGCACAGAACATATCAAGTACATTAATATAGAAATACAATATTACAAAGTGTAGTATACAAACACTGTGCTAGCCCTACAAACAATAGCCGGTAAAGAGTCCCCCCAGACAAAACCTTATTGCAGAATCGCATACTCGCATCATGGGGAGGGGTACATTTTGGGTTCAAATAAGACATACGGCTCTGGCCGAAATCGCTCCCCAGTCCCTATATAGTACACTATATGGGGCGCACGCCATTTTGTAGGCGTGTCCGAATACTCCATGTACCCTATATAGTGCACTCAAAGTATCCCTCGATGCTCTGCGAAGTAACAGCATACGATCACTGCAAATAGTTATAAAGGAAGTGATGATTGTTGAATTGTATAATGTGACCGCGCCGACTCTAATGTCTAAAGTCTTGGCCGTTATATAGGGAGTAGGGGATAGGGAGCCATTTCGGACACAGCCAAGGTGTTCGCTGCAAACATTTGCTTCCCGTGCGTGAAAGCAAACAGCGGGACGACATCAACAACAATTTGGATTATAAAACCTTTGGCTGTTTTTCAAAGCACAGTTCTAGTGGTAAATCCAAAAGTTTAATTCTATCTTCTCTAGCATAGAACAGCAACAACAACAAATGTGCTGTCATATATATATATATATGTGAGTTATGAGATTAACAAGTATAGGGTGGATTGCCCTAATGTGGGCACTTTTTTGCAACTACCTAATGAGGGACAGACAGTTGGCTAATGCGGTACAGTGTAATGTAGTGTTGAACATGATGTTAGACACCATAGTTGGATTTTACCATAGTTTCACTGACATTCATTAGTTTAGGGAGGAGCCAGAGCCACTGTAGCTTAGGTGTCCCACATTAGGCAGTGGCCCACATTAGGGCAATCCACCCTACACCCTTTCATAAACTTGGGACTCTTTCCTGCGAAGGAAGAGGGTGTGCAATGGTAGGGCATGGTCAACCACCAACAGAACAGTCGGACTAAAAATGCCTACAAGATCATCACAAAGTCAGAAAGCTACAGCTGCAACAATCAAATATTTTGTTTATCTGGAGGGACTGAGTAATACTAGTCATACTAGGAACTCTTAATAACACTAGTGGCACTGGTATAGCATAACGCCAGGCTCGGACCATAACAGCGTTTACCAATTATTTCAGAGAAACCTTCTTGCTCTTTCAATACCCTGATGATGCATCCCTTCTACTTGTGCTTTAGCGTGCGTGGTTTTATCGATTTATCTCAAGGTCTATGTACATGTGCCAGTATGATTCATGTACGTCGCACCCTGTGTTATAGCCACTATTGCAAAAAGTAGACGTTTTTTAGTGGTCTCTTCTCTCTCTCTAGAAGACATTCATAATCTCAAATCGGATGGTATATGGTAAGTTATATAGGGTGGATTGCCCTAATGTGGGCCATTTTCTTGCAAGTTCATAATATAATGCGGAACAGTCAGTCGCCTAGTGTAAGACAGTGAAATGTAGTGTTTAACAGTTGACGTTAGAAATACATGACCTTAGTTTGCTTTTACCATAGTTTCACTGACATTCATTAGTTTAGGAAGGATCCACTGGAGCTTAGGTGTTCCACATTAGGCAGTGGCCCACATTAGAACAATCCACCTACTGTAGAAATGGCACTACTGAAATCCACTGTCGCAAATCAGACTTGCACCTCCTCGTGGAGGAAGACAATAATATATGTTGATATATGGTAATTAAATGCTAATTTATAACAATGTAATTGCTACACCAGCTATCATGTAATCGTTTGTTATTACATGTTAACTACACTGCGCGGTTTACCGAGTCATCAGAAATCGGATGATGTCACAGGAGGCAAACACAAGCACAGAAATCACATTCATTACAAGGCATTGCTCTGTCGTACACCAAGCAGCTTGATTGTCTGACTTCCCTTGGTGGAACAATTCCACTGTAAACACAGGATCGCCTTACAGTTGTTAGCTTGAAATTATTTGTTATTATGACAGATCACCCAGTAGTACCTTGCATGATGTTTAGATGGTAACTATATAGTAACTACTCTGTGTGTGTTTTGTATGTAGCCTGGTGCACCGAACCCCATATGGAGAATGTGTGTCAGAATTGTTAAATTGACATCCGCTGAAGCTACACAGAGCATCAAGACCGGTTTGTTGGGCATTTGTTTGGTGTGTAAAAGTTTGAAAGGTTTACCTTGCGCATGGCTTCAGTGCTAAGGGTTTGTGCGTAAAATGGATCACATCCGCGAGGTCAGGTGAACCGTACATCCATATACGGACGGAGGCATGAACACAAGCTCTGGGAGGAACGTCTGGAAAGGATATACAAATTTCGTCCGACTCCGTAGGGTACAACGAGGGCTTTATTTACCCCGTCAGTCACCGGGGAGTGTGCATATTTTGTTCGGCGACACCAGGCTAATGTGTGCTGAGACCCTAAAAACGTGCTGAACCACGGTGAGGGGGGATAATCTTCAGCGACTGAAGGAATAACCTCACGGCGGAGATGCAAGACCGATTCGTGACATCCTCTTCCTCATTGCACATTTCACACGGCACGAAGGGGTGCAGACAAGCGTAAAGGAAGAACCAACTTCACGATTTTGTCATTTCTCGCTATAGCTCAACAAGTTGTGCTGTTCTGGAGAAGCTTCTCACCAGATTCCTCCTTCTCCTCCTCCTCCTCAAGGCCACGAGCGTGGACAGAGACTTCGCGAGGGCGACGCACTCTTGCTGGTGTCACGCAAACCAAAAACGTTGCAGCACGTGTCCGCATGCTGGAACATGTTCTTTTTGTGCAAGTTCTCGCAAGAGTTGTTGGCAGGACGTTTGGTGGGCACCGTGTGCTCGAGACGTCGTTTTCACAAGCTGGTGACGTAAGTACGACGCACGAGGACGTATGAGCAGGCAGACAATGGTGGGGCATCGTTCACATTCAAATAGATATTTACAGTTGGGCTTTGACGTAACTTTCACAACTCATCTGTAATTCGCATAATTTCAAATGTTCGCCATTTTGAACACAAGAGTGCAACAAGCTAGATCGGGGGTGGCCAACCAGTTGGAATCACATATCTGACTATGTTGCAGCAACGAGCTACATTGGCACACGGGGACGTGATCATAGGCACACAAACGGTGCGAACGTAAACGAACGCGCATGCCGCGTCAAACTGACGGTGAAGCGGCGCGTCTGAGATGGGAAGCGCATGCCGATAGAGGCTCGCGGAGCAGGAAGAATTGACCATGCGTTATTAATTTCTCCCAATATGATTGACATTCTTTATTTTATGGAAGAAGCAGTGAGACAGGTGGGCTAGACAGCGCAGAGAGAGAGGAAGAGAGAGCAGGCAGACGGGACGCGCGATACAAAACACTTGTAGGAAAGTTTGGATCTGAAAGGGGCAAAGAGCCGCCGTTCTGCATGAGGCTCACGAGCCACAGGTTGGCCACCCCTTTGCTAGTCACCTTCACTCTATAGTTAGTGCTTACATTTTTTTTCATATGCTCCGTTCACGATCCTTTCTGTCATCCAAATTGTATTTGAAAGGCCCGAAGAAATGTTGTGCAACTTTCTTGCCTTGCTATGACGTGTCCATTAAAGCGTGAGTACATTATTTTTTACAAGAATCTGTTCAGATTATTCTGCAACAATCACACATATCTTAAATCAATTTGCTATATATCTGGCAAGAAACACGTTCAGCAAAAATCAATTGATTCTTTTTTCAAGCTATTTGACAAAAATCTAACTGATAAATCGGAAGTGTTATCCGATTCATACGACTAATGATAATTAATAACAACTTATCCATGGACAGAGATGGTAGAAGTATTAGGATTTCTTACTTGAGTAAGCGTAAAAAAAAAACTCGAGTAAGACTACAAAGTACTGATTCAAATAGCTACTTGACTAAAGTAAAAGGTACAGGCTGGGAAATTTACTTTAAAAGTATTTTTCAAAGCAAAAAGTACACAAATACATGTGTATATAAAATGCACACTTTTTGAATGTTAGTTTGTCAATGTTAATGTTTATCTAACGAGCCCGTTCTGGGAAAATCAAGGAGTAGAAGTAGTTGAAAATCTACTCAGTAGAAGTAAAAAAGTAATCAGGACAAAAAGTACTTTTAAAAGTACAGATATTTAGTACAGTACTTAAGTATTTGTACTTTATTACTTGCCATCTCTGTCCATGGAGCATAATTGTTGACAATTGTTGTACTCTAAAAATAATTATTTCTCTATTGATCACCGATGTTCTACCAACTCATTCCCTCTCCTGATGCTGCACCTTGGATGGAAGGCTGGTGAGCGGCACCATTGTTTTGTGGTAGAGAGAAACAAAAAGTATCCTTGCTATCACCAGCAGAGTAAGCTGACCTTGACATGGCACGATGCCCAAAATACTGATATGCCTAAATAGGGACAGTTCAAAAGTGACGTCCTGTGTTGAACAAATGTCTCTGGATCAGACCGGCAGAGGCAGGTTCGCCACAGGAAAAAAAAAGAAATAAAGAGAGAGACACAGAGATACATTCTTGCAATGTTTTGGTAAAAATTAGGATCGCGGTTATAAGCGTTTTTGCTGAAACGAGTAAGGAGAAGCGAATATGCACAGCAGCACCGATTCTAAGGATTGCCAAGTAACTTTTCTATTTTGTGTGTGTGTGTGTAAGGGCATGGTTATTTACATTTGCATGCAACGATTACAGATGTTAACGCGCTGCGAAAGGTGTCAGATGGATCAAGTTGAGGGGCGGATCACACCAGAACATTCCTAGACATCGTCATGGTCTGTGATTTCTCTGATATTTTGATCCGCTATTTTGCAATGCACCATTAATAATGCGCTATTTGGCACGAGGGAAAGTCCTCAAACATACAATCATGATGCTAATGGCCCCATAAGCTGCCTTCTGTTCAACTTGGTTGAATTTGAATAATTAAAGATTTATTTGAATTGTAATGTGAAAGTCATTGAAAGTACTTGTTTACTTTTCATCTAACATATGGGATTACATTTATTGATCATGATGAGTAACTTGGGGTAATATTATATCCACCTCAACTCGTGCGTGTAGAAGCAGTTTCGATAATGGTTGCTCACAATGGTGCCTCAGTTTGATAGTGGGGCTAGCATCATTGGAAGGTATCTTTTTCGGATGCGCCCCACACATCCCAAAACAGCTCACATCTATTAAATAAATTTTATACAACTTTGAAGTAGAACGCATATAGGATTATTTACTTGACAAAATATTGGTATTCGTTAATAGTAAGCAAACTTCCAACAGATGTTTTCCAGTCATTCATTTCTATCATGCGAAGGTTAAAAAACGAAATTGCCAAATTAAGAATGCTTAATTCCATTGATTCCATTAGGAATTTTGTCTCCCCCACCCCTTTCCCAATACGAAACCTGAAAATGTACATTCAAGATGCGTTTTTGCCTTCGAAGCGACTAATTAAGAGAGCAGACTGGAGAGAGAGAGAGAGCGAGAGAGAGAGAGAGATGATCTGGGAGAGAGGATATAGACGAGTTAGGCGGGGTAGTTCCGGTAATAATTTTAGGCTGAATATGACTTCGGGTGTCGTTACGTCGCTCTGTTCTGACTTATTTTTGAACTGTTTAATGGGACACCACACACCTATTGCGTTGTTTAAAAAGGAGCTTGCGGTGTGCGATTCCACACCCAAATGTTCCAGTACGGATCCGTGCACCACAAATGTATAATGCAATAATCTGCGGAATCTGTTAAATTTACTCATTTTCGGCCGACCTACCAGTGCATGCAGCCATCCAATTCATCCGAGACCACACCGAGAGAGTAACTTCAAGTTGTTTTTTTCAAAATGTCAGCTCCCTGTATTTAGCGCATAAACTCATCTATAGACCTGAGAGACAGAATAGGAATGACAGAGATAGGGGAGAGGAGGAGAGAAAGAGATTGGCGGGAGATCTACAGCTCGGTGTCGGCTGTTTTGGTCGCTGTCGGCGATTGGCCGTTCGCTGGCGGCTCCTCGGTCTTGGCCTCGGTAGGCGCCGAGCCGTTGGGTTTTTGGGCATCCGTGGAGGGCTCTGCGTCCGCGACGGGGCTCTCGGTAGTAGCTTCTCCTGTGGTCGTTTCTGGTCCCGCCTCCTTCACGGTGTCCTGGGTCTCCGGGGGAGGGTTGAGGGGTGCGACGGATGCCAGCGTGTTCCCTTGGTCGCCGGCCTCGCCGCCCTCCTCCGCCTGAAAATACCCACATACAATCATCATCATGATCATCACTACCGTAGTCTGGCTGACTGTCGGGGCACAACTGAAGACTTTGCAACAACCTCTCTCCATCTCTCTCTGTCCTCGGCTACTCGCATGGTGTCACTCAGCCTGCAACTTGTCCACTCTTGGATGTTATATATTCCCATCGCTTTCTCTGTCTTCCTCTCCTTCTTCCACCTGGCACTGTGCCTTAAAGGATTGTTTTTGAGAGTCCTTGGGCTGAATTCCTCACCCTAGTTTTGTCGTTAGGGTCCATGTCTCACATTAGCCTGGCGAGCCAGAACCAATGCATCGTCAATGCATCGCGAGCGCTTGCATTGAGTCTGGGAAAATCAGGCTCAATCGGCCAATCAGCGCGGACATGGGGGGAGTTTGTACGGGCTACGCAAGACGGGATTTAGTTGTCACGCCTCCACACCACTTGTCCCTCCTACTGCGTTGTGACGGGATAACAAGATTTGATTGACACGTGGTTTTTTTTTGCGTTTTCCGACCCTGGTTTTACCTGACCCAATGCAAGCGTCTAGTGTTGTGCGATGCATGGACGATGCGCTGGTTCTGGCCCACCAGGCTAGTGAGACATGGACCCTAACGACACGGTTTGGGCCCAAATTAAAAATAATGTTTTTTCCACCATTGCGATATATATAGCGATGTATTGTTTTTATCGGTTTTTATGACTTGACTACTCACCAGACGGACAGCTTTCTCGGCGGCGCTGCGGCGTTTCTTCAGACAATACCCGCCCATCAGGCCGGCAGCGAGCAGGAGGCCAGTGAGGAGGATGCCCACAAACACGGAGGGTCCCGTGGAAGACGGCGCCGGCTGCACGTCAGTCACACCCAGCTATGCACACACACACACACACACACACACACAGAAACACACATACACACACAAACACACGCACATACAAACACACATACACACAAATACACACATAAACACACACAAGTAGAGTTCACACAAATTGAGAAGTTGTCAATTATTTTAATTGAGAAGTATTTTTTCAATTAACCAAGTTAGATTACTTTCTTCACTGTTACTTTACCATTACTTTTGTTACTGCTAGCTAGAGACTAGCATCCGGCCAGCCGCTCTAGTGCCATCTTACGTTTGCAGTAATAACAAAGACCAACTTAATATAGAGCCTGAGATATAATCATAGTCGTTGCTGCCATCTAAACCAATGTGGAATGTATGTGTTGGTGTATGTGTGTATGTATATAGTATATATTAGTCCATGTATGTGTCCAACTGTGCTCATGTGTGTATGTCTGTTGTGTGTTGTCGAGTTGTGTGTGTGTATGTATGTGTTGTTTTCTTACAGAAGTGTGTGTGTGTGTGTTTGTATCTGTGTGTTTGCGTACATGTGTCTGTGTGTGTGTATGTGTGAGTGGATAACATCACCTACCATGCCCTTGATGTTGTCACTAAGCAGTGCTTGGCGAATGCGGCTCGGGGAGGCTGTGGGGGCGAACCAAAGCACATTAAACATCAGAGGAAACGACTGCTAACACTCTTTCAAACACTATATGCACCAAAAGGTCTTTTGCTTGTGACGTCACGGCTTGGCGGGGGCAGACATTTTGGTGGTATCACCTAGCCTGGCGAACCAGAACCAATACATCGTCCACGCATCGCACATCGCCAGACGCTTGCATTGGGTATGGGAAAATCAGGCTCAACGTCGGTACAGATTCAATCGACCAATCAGCGCGGACATGGGGGGAGTTTGTACGGGCTACGCAAGACGTGGGCGAAGTTTGGTTGTCACACCTCCACACCACTTGTCCCACCTACTGTGCTGTGACTGGATAACGTGATTTGATTGACACGTTTTTATTTATTTTTTCGTTTTCCGACCCTGGTTTTACCAGACCCAATGGAAGCGTCTAGCGATGTGTGATGCGTGGACGATGCGTTGGTTCTGGCTCGCCAGACTAGGTATTACGTACAGTGAAGTATACATATACGTATGGTTAAGTGGTATATCTTACAACGTCATGTCCATTGTATAGGGGCAAATACAATGGACTTCGTTAGGCTGCCATCTGCTGGTGATTGAGAGCATATTACCATGAACCGGCGCCGATGAGTGAATGACACGGGTTGCGCAGATTATTAAACCGCACACTTGTGGGGCACAGATCCGCACGAGAACATTTGGGTGTGGAATAGCACAGCGCAGGTTATCACCATCCTTTTTTAATAACGCAGTAGACGAGTGTTCCCACTGAATAGACAGATCAGAACTCATCAAAGTGACTGGCACCGGAGGTTCCGGAACTAGTCGCCAAACTCGTCTATAAAATACATCTTTAATGTAATTGTAAAATAACCTTAAATATGACATCTAACTAGGGTGGATTGCTCTAATGTTTCACAACTTCCTATAGTGGGTCAGGCAGTTGCCTAATGTGGTACAATGTAAAGTTGTTTTGAACAGTTGAACTTAATGTTAGACACATCACCATAGTTTGTTTTTACCATAGTTTCACTGACATTCATTAGTTTATAGAGGAGCCAGAGCCCCTGGAGCTTAGGTGTTCCACAATAGGCAGTGGCCTGTGTTAGGATAATCCACTACTTTAGCGTAATGATAATGACTGAATGCCCTCACCGTCTCCACTGGATATCTGGATGCTGGTGCCGTCCTGGGAAAGATCCACGCGGCAGACCTCTTCAGTGCACCAAGGGGCCGGTGCCGACTCCAGCAGCGACTTAGTCTCGTCCTGCACACATTAAGACAAAACCTTGTATAACCAGAGATGGCAAGTAAATGTTATAGTTGCTGTGTTGTGTTTAAGATTTCCCCCAGGGTATCCAGCATATGCGATAAGCATCTCAACTAGAGCCAGAGAGGGATTGCGAGACCAGCCTCGCTGAATGCAGATGCTGATCCGCTGAGACTGTTAATACCCCGGGGTGTTTGCAAGGGGCCGATGACTGTCTAAACCAATACCTCTGAGTCTTGGAGGGGGGGCCGAGACTCACCAAATCTTCAGTAGACGACAGCATCGGGGTCCCAGCTCAACCCCTTAACACCCAGCATGAGACCAGATACCATCACCAAAGACCAGATAACATCACCAACATGAGCCACCAACAGTGAGGCCAGACAAAATCAACCACCTGTCTGCTTCTATGCATGAACCTTCCTACGTCAGTTTTTGTGCATGATTTCGGAGTTCCAAATCAAGCGCCTAAAATAGGTGTGACTACATCATCAGTGGTTTTCCAGAACGGGGTCTTACGACGTTTCGACCAGAACCAGACGCCCTCACAACGTTCTGTAGGTCCCAGGGAATTGATCAGTTTCCCCGGTGTAGCACAAGTCCAATCATTGTCCATGAATTCGCCTATATTAGACTAACACACCTGAGGTGCAATGTTGACGTTTGTGTGTGTGTGTGTGTGCTGTGTGCATGCACACGTACACAGGTGCTGGTCTTGACGTTGGCCCTGACAGGATCTGAGAGTTGGTCCTCAGGGACGCAGGAGACGGTGGGCTGCACAGACAGAGGACATACGAAGGGGAAAACACCATTACTTGTGATGAAAGGCATTCAGGTTATTACTCATATTTGGAGGGCGTGCTTATCAACTGAGTGTGTGTCCTACAGCTCAAATCAACTCAACAGATTTTTGTATAGCTCCAAAATCGCAACCGAGGTTGCCTCAATATAGTTTGTCATTTCAGCGTGTGAGGTCCATACGGACGGATTCATTCATTCGTTCTTTCACGTTTTTCCTAAACCTATTCCTATTTCCTATTCTATTTGTCCCCAAAAGCAAGTTACTTTGTGGTGGTTAGTCATTTCCACTGCTGTCACAGTTAACAGTAACTCATTCCTTTTAACTTAGTCCCTTTTAGTTCATTTTCCTATATGTCAGGAGTCAAACTATTAACTGCAACTTTTCAAATCATAATATCACCTGAAACCACCATTTTTTTTAAATTAAAAATAATCCAAATGTGTTCTACAATTATATTAATCCAAATTAGAGTAACCCCTTTTCAATCCTGTGTTTCATTTATATTTCAGAAATTAAGGTGCAGAGTGCCAGAACACCTTAAAGTTTTACCCTTATTGTTGTTGTTTTTTTTTCTTTTCATAAGTGGATTTTAAAGTTGACATATGCTGTGAACTCAAACCACCAGGGCAAGACTGTACATGTGCTGGATACAGTGGTCTAACCGACTGCACATAACTCATGACTCGTGAGTGTTTTTTCAAGACCCATAGAAAGTTAAGTTCTGCCCTCGTCAATTAAATACATACCAAAGGAAACTTCAGACCTTCCATAATAAAAAACAGCACTTGTTTCTGCCTGTTTTCATTCTTTTTTCATTCTTTGTAGCCTCCGGAACAGGGGGGATCTCACAAAAACTGCAGATTTTTCACAATTTCTCGAATAAATGTGGAGGTTTTTAATTGTTATTATTGTGTTACAATGTTCAACGCAGTGTCTACTGTGCCCGTCCCATATGCAACGAAGCAAATAAAGTTAATTCTCACTGTACCTGTGGGTTCTTTTCTAACAACCAACCGACCTACAGGACTCACAACTTTTTTCTCACTCTTCCCTGTTTATCTTATTCTTCGTACGCACCGTGAGCGCTGTGTCAACATGCGTGCCCGGAGTTCACCAGAGTTCACAACTTCCTGTCGTCCGTGTGTCGTAGCGTGGGACTGTCCAGACCTCCGCGTCTCTCCACTACCTCATCGCTTCACAACTCAGGGAACTTTGTCGTCGGCCCTGTTGGCAGCTAGCCTGGCATGGCCAGAACCAACTCATCGTCCACGCGTCGCACGCCCATAGTTGCGTCTGGTGTCGAGCGGTATCAAAAACGGGGTGTGGCGTGTGGTGGACGGGGGAGGAATTCAAAATCAAAGTCGGGCACGGTGGCAGAATGGTTAGAGGTCGAGCAGCACCGTGGGTTCTCATCCCCTCTCCGGATTTTCTGCAATGTCTCCCCCATACTCTTCACCCCAGTTTCCGAGTTAATCCTATCACAATCTCTCTCAATAAAGAATGAAAACGTGCGCTTGCCCCCAAAAATATATAGTATACAGTACTTCATGCTGATTTGATAGGGGCACATACAATTGGCGTTGTAATGCTGCCATCTGCTGGTGATTGATAGTATATTACCATGGATAAAGCAATAATAATAAACAGACAGTGGCTGTATAGTGCACTCAACAGCAACACTAGAGTCAGCGCCGTTGAACATTATTATAAATTATAATTACAAAAAATATAATTATAACATTCAAAAATCACCACAAAAAGTCAAAAGTACTTACATTTATAACTATTTGCCGTGGTCGGTCGCTATTTACTCCCGCCGCGCCATTTTTTAAAGTTTAGTTCGTCTGATCGTGATGGTACCACCATAATGTCTGCCGCCACCAAGGCCATGACATCACCGTGCAACAGCCCTATCCACAGACTAAAGTCTGCCTGGAGGCTTATGAAAAACCACGTACCACCACCAGCCGGGGAGGGGCCTGCGTCTCTGGGGCCGCAGGGGCTGCTGCGGCTCCCACGCTGTCAGCTGCAGTGTCGGATTCGGGAGCGGCGTC
>OMKY01061981.1:11387-27449 GCA_900302395.1 Bregmaceros cantori | reverse complement strand
CTTCTCACCACTCCTTTTGGGCCAGGTCGTATAGCAGAGATCTCATTCACTTTGGTTGCTCTCATCTGCGATGAGCCTACAGCAGTAGTATTACCCCTGGCTCTCTCTTCCACAATTGAGTACCTCTGTTGGTCATCATTGGCGCCAAAGCTCTTCTCATCGCTTCCATCTTCAAATACAGAGGGATCATCCTCTGACTTTCCTCGTTTTTCTCTTTCCTTCTTTCTTTGATGGAACAGATTAATCGCGTCTCATCTGCTCAGTACCACAAGACACATGTGGGGTTTACTGATGCATCTAGCGCATTTCGGGAACTCGCTGAAAATTAAGTTTGTTGTTGTGGGGGCATATTCAACATGGGTCATATTCAAACCTGAAATGTAAATTTAGCACAGGTGACTCTCTCTCTGGTTTGTCGTGTTTGCGTTCAGACTTTTTGCTTTTTCTAGAGACATAGATGTAAACAAAGGCATGTGTGTGCAGTACGGGCGTCAAGTTCATGTTGGACAAGCAACTGAAAGAAAATACTTGTTATTTAAATCAAATAACATCTCTTGATATTTGAAAGTGTGTATGGACATTTGTGTTGCTTTTTTTATGTTACTGTCGTTATATGTTTGAAAGTTGTGATAATGACAAAATTATCGATTATCGCAATAAATTCTTGGACAACTTATCGTCCAGCAACTTTTGTTATAATGGCAGCCATTTTGTCACAATGAGTTTAACCTTGGTGTAACAGCCAAACCACAGAAACACTTGACAAATCTTTGCATGCACGTCCAAATGTGCAGACGTGTGCACCTCAGTGACTGAAAAGCCGCAGTGAATCACACTACACCCATGTAATTAAAGAAAAAGGAATAAAAATGGCTGATTGACATTGGTTCCGAATCAAATTCAGTACATCCAATCATGGCGGAGTCGGACCCGAAAGCATGTGGACAATGCCGGGCCACAGCCCAGCCCAGTAGCAGCTTAATAGGACCTGCTGTGTCAGCGCGAGAAGCCTTTTAGCGGTTCAATTAGGACGCGCGCACCCCCTCACCGCAACCGCTATACGGACACACACACACACTTAATGACGTCCGATTAGACCTCGACAGCTCGTCCAAATACATGCGCCCTTAAACCATCGGAGGACAAATGTGCGTGTGCTCAATAGAGAACGGTTATGAAAAAAAAAGGGCAGAGTTAGAGTGATGGAAAAAAAGGTGAATGAATCGATGTGTGTGGGCTGTACGATGTGGAGACAGTTAGAAGAGCCCAAAGAGAGAAGATTGAGTGAGGGGAAGAATGGGAGGGTCATCGAGAGATGATGAAGATACGGCGAAATGGAAGGAGGGAATGGAAAGTGAGCGAGGGGAGAGTGGGAGAAGTCAAAGTCAAATCTCAACACTGTGGTCGGTGTTCCTCTTAATCATTCATTTTATCGGTTCCATTCCCATCTTTTTTACATATTGCTGGATTGTTGCTTTAAAATAAATACTGTGCCATAAATAAAACAGCCCCGTGTATTTGTAATTGTCTCGGTGTTTAAGAGGGCCACACAGAGACAAGAAGTCAAGAATCTGAAAGTATATATTTTAGAAAAAAAAAATCAAACTTTGAGTGTGTGTGTGTGGTATGCTTCCAATCTTCCCTTTGATAGTGTATTGCTCATTACCTACCTACTTGTCTGCTGTATTACTCCCATTCCAGAAGACTGCGCTGAGACTGCTGAATGATCATTTACTAGTCTGCTGTATTACTACCGATCCTACTGACTGTGAGCCAAGACTGCTGAATGAAAATAATTACCCAATTGGGATCAATGAAGTATTCTGCGCAACAAAGCCTTAGCGGTTTAATCAGACCGAAACTACTTTGACCATGTAAACACAGCATGAACGTGGATCCAATTTGTTAGCATCCATGTATACTGATAAAGCAGATTAATTTGATCTGACTAAATATACTCAAATCCAAAATAAAAACAGGTTAATTTACATTAGCCGAATCCCAGTGCACACATATTACAACATGTTTACATTCAGGTGTGGGGCCAAAATTATTCTATACCTGATTAAGTCAGGTACAGGGGGACACATGCAATGTTTTCCAACAGCATAGGAACAATGTTTTCCAACAGCTTATTCGTGGTGGTGGTATTAATAATTAAAACGTACACAAGGCAAAATTAGATGGCCCAGTATAAGCACTGCTCTGCAAAATGAGCTGAAAAGACACACTATTCTGCAATGTTAGCATGTGTAATCCATTCTGTGCGTATGTGTGGACACACAGACACAGAATATAGACAAGTTAATACAACAAAATAACAACGTTGCCGTTTGTAAATACACTTCTGGTGTCTGTATAGCAGACTGTGTAAAATCATCGTATTGGACAGAAGTGGGTGAATTTGTCACACAAAACGCACACCGTTTAAAAATCTGCTTACTTCAGCTCAAATATGACTTCCGCACTGGAACAATATTTGTGGTTCCCCTAGCGACCAAAAATATATACCGGCACAATAAATCTTTTGTTCCTAGAGCAATATCTGTTCTTAACCCTTTGTATGCTTGCACGTCTTATAAATCCACGAGTTGTAAGCTTAAGACGGCTATGTTCGTCATAGCGTTTTATCGCTCTGACGTCACTATGAATATCTGGGCTAACCCCTGAGATGAAATCCAAACTCGTATCATCAAGGAAACAATGTAAAAAACACTGTAGTGCACGTGGAACACGCACGCGAGTGGCCGTTTAGTCACGCAGCGCAGGCAAAATAATACATGGATAATATAGCCTGGGAGCTGTGGAGCCCACAACGTTCTCCTCACGTTGGAACAGCACGCGCTGTCATTCCCACCCCTCCTCGTGAATCTCCGCACTCGCCCGGTGCCGCAGTTCAATCGGATCTCCCCCACCCCCCCACGCACTCGACCGGACCCCCGGTTCAATGGGATTCGCCCCGCACCACCGTCGACACCAGCCCACGGCTCCCCAACCACTGCGTTCTATCGGGAGGATTGTGAATGAGAGAAGGAGAGAGGCGGACACGTCACAACGAACGCGTCCGTTTACTATAGCGTGTGCGCGCGCGCACGCCGCGCACGTGTGTGCGCGCATGTTTGTGCGTGCGCTCATGGGTGTGTGCGCGCGCGCGTACGCACGCGAGTGTACACATGTAGATCATTGTGTGCGTGTATGTGTCTGCGCGCGCACGTGTGTGGGCGCGCGTATATTTGCTCGTGCCCGCACGTGTGTGTGTATGTATGTATAATATATATTTGCGTGTGTGTGCCCGGTTTGAGGTAATTGCGCCCACCTGGTGTGGATTTGAATGAAACAAACATCATGATGAAAAACTTCAGGATGTTGTGAAGACATTGATACCAAACTCGAGGGGTTCTGATTTTTAGGTCCAGAATGAAACACTTCACTAAAGTGCTCATATCTCCTAAACTAACTCTAATAACTCTGAAAGAGGGATGGTTAAAGGCACATTTTCTTTTTCTGGTTAGAGTATAGAATCTCATCTACAAAATGTGCCATAGCGCGCTCTCATAGATGTTGTAGAACATATTTTGTGGGCTCCTGAAAATGCCTGAAAAGGGCCCCGAAAGCTCCGGCACACTTGACCCAAAAAATGTAGCCCAGTCAAGGCAGCCAAAGGGTTAACATGACAGACTGACTGTATTCATGATGAGGTTGATGATGATACTGTCTGGTTACATTGCTGATGGCTGGCTTCTAGTTAGTGCTGATGTTTGTAGTGTTCATCCAACTGTATTGTATTGTCTTGTCTGAAATGTCCTCTCTGTGGTGATTCAAGACAAATTTCCACTTCGGTGGACAATGACGATCTATTATTGTTAATTTGTTAAATTATTGTCATTTGGGTGTGGAATAGCACACAGCAAGCTACGACCATCCTTTTTAAATAACATATCAATAGTGGTTTCCCACTAAATATTTTGAAAAATCAGAAACGTTAAAAATAGCCGAAGACACATTGAAGTGACACTTCTGAAGAGGCAGCAGACATTTTACCGGAACTACCCGCTGAACTCCTATATAAGCCTAGTTCATATCCACAAGTCAGCCCTCAGAATGCAAACGTGGGAAGCATTTCAAGGCAATGAGAAGCAGACCATAAGCAACATGTGCAGTGAGCCCTGCTCCACCGTGGAAGTGTTTAGTTTTTGATTCCTGCCAGTAACAGCGGGCAAGCCAACGCCAGTGGCATAATGATGCATTCTGTTCACCTCTAGGGGTGATAGAGGAACGCCAAGATTTGTTTGGTTAAATTTGACATCAGTTGGAGGTAGTCGATAGACCATTTCAAAGCCTACGTCATCACTGGTGTTCCGCCACGACTGCCCACTAAAACAAAGCCTCCGAAGTATGTGCAGCTTGATTTGCTTCACCAGAATCACATTGAAGAAACAGATATATTTAGATGGAAAATAAATGCAAAACCAGGGTAAACGTACATTTGACACATTATACATGGCATTACAACTCAAAGTAAAAGCAGTCATTTCATCAAATTATTGGCAATTGTTGCCAATAATTTGAATAAATGAACACAAAGAACACCACTCAGTGATCACATCTGAAACTGGAAGATGACCCCATGGCTCAAGGTAAGTTTTAGGTGTTAATTGCTTGCAATACTCGGGTAAACCCATACATGGCGCCAATGGTCTTTCGGATGCCAAGATGGGCACATCCTCTGATATATACATAATTAACATCAAACGTTCACACTCCGAGGGGACCATTACTGGTACAAAAAATTCCAGCAGCATCAAATTACCAACATTTGTCGAGTTTACCTATGTGTCAATGTCACACGACTTGCTCCACAATGGTCCCTGTTCTCAATCACGCACTTCCGTGCCACCATTGTTCCGGGACCGCAGATGCAAGTACAGAGAGTTAAATCATGTTTGTGAACAACAACAATTAATTAATAAATATTCCGTCCAGGTCAGATAGCCGTCAGGTCACGTATAACTGACAAACCATGCGTGCCCCTATAACACCACTATCCGTCATGGGCTTTCCTGCCACGGATGCGTGTGAAATGGTCTATAACAGTATTAATTTGGATTTTTGATTTAAATGGTACCACCCAGCCTTGTTAAATATTTTGAAGCTCATACTACTATATTATCCCTCAAGTAGATTATTGTCTAATCAATGAGTTCAGACATTTTAAGATCAGAAGTTGTAAAGTCATTCTTCATGTTTTGAGAGCGCTCTCTCCCTTGCAATACTCACTGTCCCAAGAAAGCACACAAAGAAAATCACCCTGGACACGCACTGTTTGAACTGTTGACTCCAGACAGGAACAGTTGTAATGCAATGAATATCAATGTTGTCGTCCTGCCGTGTCCTTTTAATTCATTATTATTACCTGCACCGAGCAGGCTACGTTTTCGGTCACGTTGGTTGGTCTGTCAGCAGGTTGAAACTGAAAAGGTTGTGCACGGATCTGGATGAAAATGTCTACAGTTGTCGGAAATGACATGTCTGTAGCCTATAAGGACCATAACTAGTTTGACAAGTGTATCAGCTTACAAACAGCAGCAACACGCCGTTACATCCACTCTACTGCGTGTGCCTAAAAGCCCCGCTATACCCTAAGGAGACGGATGAGATGTGTCTGTCCGTTCCAGCCGTTGGTCCCGGAGTTTTGTGTTTATACCTCCGTCCGTATACGGATGTACCCAAGAAAACCCCTAGAGGGCGGTGCTGAGTCGCGACAGTTAGAGCATGCAAAACGCTTGTGACTCCCTACAGCCTCCACACGTTTGTGATATTGCTCCCGGATTTAAAGCGTCCGTTTCCGTTATTTACGGAGGGTATAAATGGGCCTTGACACAGCTCAGATAGTGTAGTGGTTAGCCCTACGGTCTACCATGCTGGAGACTCAGGTTCACCTCCGGCAGATCATGTAAATATTTATTTTTATTACTATAATCCTGCGTATCACCAAGAGCAAACAAACGGAACAAGTGATTACATTTTGGTGCATTTCTGTAGGCTATAAGTAACATAATAGCGTCTAGATGTTTTGGCATCAGTGACCCCATGGCCTTGGCGCAGGTTTGCACTCTCTGAGTGCTTATATTAACGTGTAATCTCCTGCCCACTGGAATTCTTCATAGTATTCCTTTAAGTGTGCTCGTGCACATGTGTGTGCCTGTGTGTGTGAGCATGTGTGTGTGCGCCAGATGGGGTGCACACCATGTGCAGTCACTCACCAACTTCTTCCTCTTGTCCTGCTCCGTCGGCGGCTCCTCATCATCGCTCAGCTTGGGCTCTTCAAAATGGCTGATCAGCATGCAGCTGCCAACACAGAAACACAGTTTTTAACCCTTAGGCACTTTTAGGACGTTTTGAGTCCTCATGCAAAACAATGTACAATGTGGTGAATCTTAAAAAAATAAAAATCTTTGAATAAACTAAACATGTGATATCGAAGTTCAATAAAAATGCTTCCTATTCAACCATGCGCATGATCACAGCCAAAATGCTGCTCAAATTGAATGGAAAAACGGACAAAGAACACAATGAGTCTGCATCACCTAAGGGTTAATAGCCCTGACAGAGCCACTGACAAAAGCCCTGTCAGAGCATTTTTGATCATTTCGAATTATTACTATTTTTTTATGTGTTCACATTTTTGACTTTAAAAAAATCCCATGTTTATAATATGCAGCAATTAAAAAATAATGTATCATTTTTATGTGAGATAAGAAAACAAAAAACAAATCTAATTATAATCCAATGCTTGCTGACCCATACAAGTGACACATTGCCTGAATTCCTGAGTGGAGCTCGGCGAGTATCTCAGACTCATTTGTATTCATGCTGTAAGCTAAACTTTGGCGTCTCAACCCCCGGCCCCCTCTTCTCTGGTCAGCGATGACGCTGCTGCTTCGCTGGGAGACCCATAACCCGCAGGCAATCTGACGCAGATATAGAAAGTGCACATATTGGAACGCACAGGGAGGGAGAGCCGAGCCGCATACGGATGAGAGGGTACGTTAATCGTGTCCCTGGTCTTTAAAGCGGCTTATTAAACGTATCAGCTCTTGGGTGAATCCATGTGGAAAATCATTTTGAATAATAGCAAAGCCATGAGCTAACTTTCATGCATGCGGGCATGTATGACCAGTGTGTACGCGGATTCATAAAAACACACTTTCAATGGTTGCATAAATATGACGATTGGCGTTTTGAACAAATGGATTCACCTCACCTGCACCTACACACCTGACTGAGTCTTAGACCTTGTCCACACTAGAAGAAAACATAACGACAACAAGGAAACTGATTTGAAAACGGATTTGAAAGATGTGCGTCCACACAGGGGTGTGGACATGAGAAAACAATTCTAGAAGAATTCCCCACCTGCATCTCTCTCACATACACACGAACACACGCACTGGACAGACACACATGGCTGTACGAGAGGCCGGAATAACCCTATACTTGTACATTTAAAATCTCCCGCTGCACACCTCTGTCAACAGCAATGTTGCCCCATTATGTTCATCAGTAGTTTTTATAAATGTTATATATTCATTGTTTGGCGATTTCAGGGATTTCCGTGCGTGTGAACTCGTTTAGCTGTAACAATGCAAAGCATTTTATTTAAAAACGGCACCACAAGTCCGCCTTGTTGCGGACACGCACACATTCTCCCTTCCTCTATACTCAGTGCAATATCACAGGAAAGAAATGCCAATGAATCCATTCAGCTCCAGGAGGCGCACAGGGCCTGCAGCACGATTGGCAGCAGCCCCTTGAGCTGCATGGATACGTACGTGCTATCCGTGATTTCCGACGTCTGATCTTTCTTGGAGAGACCTCCACAAAAAAAAAAAAAACCTCATATGATCACACACACACACACATTTTCTACACTTTTTACAACGGACAGTGTAAAAGTGGGGAAAAGCAGTACAAAGAGAGCAAGCGATTTTTGTGTGTGAGAGTGTGTTGTGCTCCGCAGATCCCGCCGGTACTTTTTGTTTGAGCCGCATAGCCGTCACCCCACCCATAACCCGCAGCCCCACCTCTCTCTGGCGTTTTTTCACCTCGGCGTTGTCTAAAATAGAAGCAAAACGACAATGGAGCGATAACGATAGACCTTGAAATCCGTTTCACCGTGAAATGCGTCTTGGGGGCCCAAAACGTTGTTTTAATCTGGATGATAAGTGCAAATGGATGTGAAAAATCTGAATGTCACTCGAAATCGTCCGTCTGTAAATATATTGTACCACTGCCTGACCTCAGATGAGCAGAGACGGACGATGAGGCGATAACATGACCTCAGTGTACTGGTAATCTCGGGGCTGGGCGTTCTGTCAATTGGCCACAGACGTTCAAGGACAATAGAGAGACTGAGCTATACATCAGCGTGGTAGCCTTGTGGGTCATTTCACAGGTTATTACCCAGACTTGATGGGTGGGAACAGCCAAAAAGTGTTCTCCGTTTGGACACATCCTCTCCCTCTTTAGACTTTCTAAGTGAACTTGGCATCAAATGGACGCTTCATTGCCAACTTTTTTTATTTATCTCTTGCCTTTAGGAATTCATTCTAATTCATCACTCATGTTGTGTGACATTCCCATTTTGGCCAAGACTTGAAAGCCTTAAATGACCCCTAGAAAATTATATTGAATCACGTAATAATTAATGCAGTGGTACCATTATATAGAGAACATGTGTATTATTAATTAGGTTTCTATTATAATTGTCTATGGCCCTGCAGACCAGAGACCAGGGGTCCACAAACCCGGACACGAGCCGCAGTCTGCGTCATTCATGGGGCCCTACTGGGGGAGCCGGCAGGCGGCTTGTGAACCCGTGGCCAGAAGCGCAGTCCACGCGACAGTACAGTACAGTACAGCCAAAAAGTGAACGCCAGACAGATGGATATGTATTTAGTCAGCTAAGATCAGATAGATCAGATATTTCAGGTGGTGGTTTCCTTCAAGTTACAGTTGAGAGGAATTGAGCCCTGGCAATGCGCCAGAACCGAATCGCCGATGCATAGCACGCCACTAGATGTTACAATGGGTCTGGCCAAATCAAGCAGCCGTCGCCCGTATACGGGCTGACCAATCAAAATTATTAAAAGTTTGGTATGGGTGACACGAGATGTGGGTGGAGTTGGTTGTCACGCCTCCACACCGCTTGTCCCACCTACTGCACTGTGACAGGATAACAAATTTGATTGACGCCTTTTTTTTTTAACACATTTTTTCGACCCTGGTTTTTTTCTGGCTCGCCAGGCTAGGCGATGTATTCAGTATGCAAGGTCGTGCAGATGCACTGCAGCAGTATGATCCTTCACTGAAGCCTCCAGGGGAACACGGGCCGGTCCGGTCACACAGCCCAAGACACAGAACTGCACTAATAGTGATTGGTGAAGTGTGTGTTCTACTTTACACTGAGCACGTCCATGACCGACTAAAGCAGCCAAAGTCAGGCCCAATTCTGCAGTCGCTCTTCATGACTCATCAGCGATCAACATCGTCATCCACCACTGCCAACCATAATATGGCAAAGATTAAAAGCTGCCCTTGCCACAACAATGTCAAAGTACAATTTTGCTTTGGATTTTGGTAACTTTTGTCTGTTTGCAACAGACTAACTGCAAAGTACAAGATATAGATAGATGAAAGTTGAATGTCCACAGAGGTGAATTTGTCATTTCAACAGTGGCACATGCTCTCTCATCCCCCCTTTGCCCCTTTCACACTTTCACACCAACACTGTCAAAAAAATAAGAAAATGTATTTGTGCTTGCGCCGAATAAATAACTAAAAACACACAAAAAAACAACATCTACAACGTGTAAAACATGAAAGGTGCAGGTATAAAGCAGGCCCATAATAAATAGCACCATAGCACAATACAATGGGCAATGCACTTGGCCAAAGATACTACTCAGTAGGGCAGGAGTGACCACCCATTTGGAGAGCAAGAGCCACATATCTGAACACGAGGACACTCACAGATGTGTGCTTGTAAACAGTCTGTGCCGAACAAAGCAAAAGTGAAAGTTAAGCGAACGGCAGGAGAAAGATGAGGGAAGACTGAAAAGTTGGACGTCCGACGCGCACACAGGCGAATGTCTGTTATTTCCTGCTGTGTAGTGCAAATTAAATATTTAATAATTGTAATCAATTAATCATGCTCCTCTACTACTAACCAGGGCTTGAGAACGGAATCATTTTAAAAATGTTCCGTTCTGAGCGGTTCAGGCAGGTCTATGTTTAGCGCTTTCGTTCTGGGAACCGCTCCACCACCAAAATATTGGTCCTGAACTGGTTCGGAACGCAACGATTTCGATCGTTCTTAAAGTTCCTTACATTGTTCAATGTTAGGTTCAGATATAGTTTTTACTAAATATATTTGGTGAACTTTCAAACTTTAGTGCAACTGTATTAACGTGAAAACCAGGAAAACGCTGTAACATTTGCTTCCTCGTCTGTCCACAAGATGGAGCCCCAGATGCATGGGGCTTTATAATTGACAGTGAAAGTGGAGAACAAAAAAAAACAAAAAACGTTTTTAACCGGTTTTGTCAATTTCATAAAGTTCCGTTTCTGTTCCGGAACAGTTAAAGAAACCTTTTTTCGTTTCTGTTTCCTAGAGAATGGGCGGGGCCATGACTAGTGTTGCACCGATATCGGTATCATACGTACTCGGTATCGGCGAGTACCAGCGCCCAATATCGAACTGATGGCATTTTTCCAACGCCGTACGCCGGAAACTGCCCGAATCTTGTCTAAATCTAGAATATGTAAATGAAATGTTTTTTGTAAAAAATGTAAGTAAAGTAAGTAAAACACGCTCCCCGCAGTGTCTACAAATCTCTCTTCTCATCTGCTTAAATACAAAGGCCTGTTAAAAAAATTACCTTTTTCTCAAAAAGTGGTCAAGTGGAGTAAGGGGGTTTTGCATCTGAACTCCTCAGTTACTACCCCATTATCACCCAAACAATAAAATATTAAAATAATGAAATAATTCTTAATGTGTTATTGCTTTTTAGAATTTTCTATTACTATTAATTATAGACTTCATGTAAAAATTACCGCAATAACACTAGTAAATTCTTCCCAACCCTTGGGAAGAAGTTACTACCAACAGCACTTTTTTCCAAACAGTGGTATCGGTATCGGTTGGTATTGGTCGATACTGCATAGCCAGGTATCGGGTATCAGTACCGGCACCAAAACATGGTATTGGTGCAACACTAGCCTTGACACTGGGAATGCCAGAAGGCAACATATGTTCAACACGATTGAGCGTAAAATGGCCCAAAAAAATTGGTTAATCGCTGCCGATTAATCAAATATCAAATTAGTTGACGATTCTTTCAATAATCGATTATCATCGATTCAATCGGTTGCAGCTCCACTCTAAACATAACAGTACAGCTGAGCTGCAGCTGATAGTAAACCTAGGATGAAATAGTAAATGAAAAAAGCCAAAGAGTCTCCAACTTTTGAATCATGTGTGTGCCATTTAAGGCAACCCCAGTCCGTGGAAATAAGTTGGTAGCTATGCATGCTGATACGCGAGTGCCGCTCTGTTCTTCCCCTTCTTTGTAAGCCAGATAAATGTATTATTGATCTCTCCACACCCTGGGCCAGGGCGGACAGCGCGGCCGCCGAGGCCTGGAGCCAAATCAAACGTTGATTCTCTCCATCCAATTTCTTTCTTCAGCCTTTTTAAATGGAATTTTCTCTTGGCCGTGGCGCGCACGTTCCTGCTGCCTGACTTGGCCACAGGCAGAGAGCCGGACCGGTGCTCATGGATATCCATCTGGTTGGCACTCTCTAGGGAACGCCAATAGCCAATGTATCTCATTGGACCTGGGGAATGGTATTCTAACAGAGAATATTATTATCCTTTTTTTTTTTTTTACAATCTTTGCTACGTACACAGCCCTCAGAGAGGGTTGGACTCTCTCCGGAAGGAGATAAAACTTGCTGTAACTTTGTTCAAATTGTGAATGTGAGCATGCACAATCTAACACAATCTAACATCTATTCCGTATGTCTGTAGACATCTTCGAGAATCAAGCAATGTTTGCCCCCCTTTTTTTTTTTTTTTAGTCCAGCTTCAAACGTGAATTTTAAAAATTGATCTTTTTGTCTCCGGCCCGCTTGCATACACAATTATACACGCACACTGGTGTGGGGGAGAACAGCACTTTTGGTCACCCGTAAACCAGAACACCCACAACCAATATAGAGGATTTGTATATAGCATAACATATTAAAGGAAACTCCAGACTTTATCAGAAAAAAAGGTTGTCTCTACTAGTTTCCATTCTTTAGTAATAATCTCCAGAACATTATCACTAAATCTCAAGAAGAATATCACTAAAAATGTTGATTTCTGACAAAATCCTGAATAAATGCAGGTGCAGCACTGATTTTGTACGCCAAGTGGCACTATACCACGCCGCTATACGCCGCCTTATTATTAATTTTTTTTAAGTGACAATGTGTCTTTGGCACTGAATGAGTTGATAGAACATCCAGAACATTGTGCCGAGCGTTCAATGAAGAAGATATTAGTGAAGACCTACTCTCTGAAGGTGCCCGAGTCGGACTCTTCAGACATCACGTCATGCAAGGCCTCCACGCAGATGTTGATGATGCCACAGAACTTGTCCTGGACAACACTGGGACAGATTCGGATCACACCCAAGACACACACACACACAGACACACCCAACACACACACATATACACACCCAACACACACACAGGCACACCCAACGCACACAACACACACACACACACATCCAACACACAGACACACCCAACACACAAATACACATGATCAATAGAGTAAAACAAACAAAATAGAAGGACAAGCAGCTACACATCACTAATTTCATGAAACAAAAATGTCCTAAGAATCAGTCTTGTATAGCATAGCATAGTAACAAAATATTAATACGAAAGTGCTAAACTTACTGTTAAGTACTGTTTGGAAGCAAGTACTTTCCTTTTTTCTTGGCATCTGTACTTTTACTTCACTACATTTTTGTAGTGACACACACAGAACACTTTCACCGATAATCTATTTTAATAATTTCCACACACATTTGGAATCCTTTATTAGTTCATGTTGTATGGGTAGAAAATAATACATTCATTTGCAATGTTTGACTGGACTGGTTAGAGCAGGGTCCACACTGACAACCTTGAAATAACTGTCTACAGTTTGAAAATGAGCACTAGCAAACATCCAAGTTTGATTGAATCCTCAGGTGTGCAGTCAAGACTTTTTTATTTTTCAAATTTCAACTGTGGCTGCAGGCACACAACATGGAAATGTCAGCAATACAAGTAGTACTGGATGTAGGGCTGTGCAAAATTGATATTTGACGTTGTAGTCATTGGTTTAATATCACAGCACGATGAAACACTGTTTTTGCGAGTTGTGTTGTAAATTATATTTGATACAATTAATTAAATTATATATTTATAAAAGTATAATTATATTAATTGCATGACCGAGCATGAGCTGCGTACTCAGTTCCCAAAAGGAGCACAGTTTGCAAACAATTAAAAAATACATTTTGAGTGAAATTATGTTGATGTTTGTTTTTTCTTTCAAAATCTGAATCACATTTTCAGGGATAAAAATCTGGAATTTATTTTTCAGCAAAATCGTACATCCCTAATTGCATGTAACAGCGTTACTATAATGACATTACTGCAATCATATTACTTATTTTGAAGAAATAAGTAATAAAGTCATTTTTAATATATCTCGCAATGAATTATGGGTTATATTGCTCCGTCTAGGGTACATCCGATGCTCACTACATTTCGCGGTGCATTGTGGGATACTTTGAGTGCACTATACAGGGTACATGGAGAATTCGGACACCCCTACAAAATGGTGTGCGCCCCATATAGTGCGCTATATGGGGGATAGGAAGCGATTTCGGACAAAGCCAAAGAGTCCTCAAGCCTACAAGTGCATACAGTATAAAGCCGCATATTCAAAACCATTTGGAGAGGGTGTGACGGAATCTTCTATACCTTTGGAAAATACATTTGTTGTTGCTGACGAGGCTCATGGTGAATTAAAGGCAGGATTCAACTTGCATATTTTCCGGACCACTGTGGGCACCTCTCCAAAGTAAAGTTATCACACGACACGCCTACCATGGAGCTATCAGTGGTACAGTAATTTTAGTTCAAACCACATTCAAATTCTCAACATTGCCCCCGAAACATAGGGCATATTCAAACCTGAAATGCAAATATAGCAGTTAGAGGGTTAGTTCCGTGGCTAAATGAATTTGTCATGTTGGTGTTCAGGCTGCCTTTTCCTGAACCCGAGACATATTTGCAAACAAAGGCATGTGTGTGCAGTATAGGCGTCATGTTCAAGTTGAACAAGCAACTCAAAGAAATTCCTTGCTATTTTAATCAAATACAATTTATTAGAGCTGCAACTGATTTAATCGATGATAATCGATTATTGAAATAATCGCCAACTAATTTCATAATCGAATAATCAGCAGTGATTAATCGTTTCATGGTTTGGCCTATTCTACGCGCAAAGATGTTGAATATATGTTGTTCCCGATGCAATTTTTTCAGTGTCAAGGCCCTAATACAATAAAGACAACACGTAAGCTTGCGTTACGCGTTATATGTTATAATTAGTATGGAACTGTAGGTTCTTTCATGCTATTACTATAAAATGCAGATAGAGAAACAGCAAACAGTTTGTAATATTAACATTGCAAGCTTTTAATAATGTTTCATAATCATAATTAATGCTAATAATCATTCCGATTTTAAAGGACAAATGAACTTTTTAATCGATTAATGGCCAGTAAAAATAGCCGATTCATCGATTATCAAAATATCCGTTCGTTGCAGGCCCACAATTTATTGATATTTTGACTTATTGACATTTGTGTTGTATTTTTATCTTATTGTTATTATGTGTTTGATTGTTGCAGGAACGACAATATTATCGACTATCACAACACTTTCTTGGCTGATTTATCGTCAGTGACAGCCCTACTCAGAGAGACCTGAAAAGATGACTTTTTGTGTGACCATCACACGGAACAGTGTGTATATCCAGCTCAGTGTGTATATCAACATCAACCTTCTAAAAGTGGCGCTAAATAGATGACCTTGGAGCCGGGTCTGAGTGCTGCAAAGTGAATGCAGTAATATAATCAGCATAGGCGTGTTCACAGTCCACTGCTGTCATTGGTGATAGGGCCACACTACATGTGGAGAAACCACACGATTTCTTGACTTTTTTTTTCTTCCTTTAATGTTAAAGTGGTGGCAGAGTGGTTACAGAGCAAAAACGGTGCTTGCAGCCAAAAAAACAAAACAAAAACAATTTTAAAAAAGTAACATTTTTTTTCAGCGCCCTTTCCCATTTTAGGGGGTTAGTTATGAAAGTAGGTCGAGAGAGATTGGGGGAAGGCATTGCAGAAAGGTTGGATTTAACGTTTCCGTTCTTGGAACTGTTCCGCCACCAAAATATCGGTCCAGAACCGGTTCGGAACGCAAAAATTCTGTACGTTCTTAAAGGTCCTTATATTGTGCAATGTTAAATTTAGATATAGTTTATACAAAATATATTTGGTGGACTTCAGTGCAAATGTATTAACATGAAAACCATGTTTAAAACGCCATTACATTTACTTCCTCGTCTGTCCACAAGATGGAGCCTAAGATGCATGGGGCTTGATGACTGACAGTAAAAGTGGACGGAAATAGTCTCTTAGACATAGGATATGCTAAAATACATAGAGAACAGAAAAAAACGTTTTTAACCGGTTTTGTGGATTTCATAATGTTCTGTTTCTGTTCCGGAACAGTTGAAGAAATCTTTTTCAGTTTCCGCTCCTCATAAAATTCTGCAAAATTCTGTTCGTTTCCGGTATTCGTTTTCGTTCCTTGAACCGGTTCGGAGCCCTGGTTTGCATATCCCCTTTTTAAAAGACAAAAAAGGCATATGTGTAAGCGAGTAAC